>JAUMHE010000002.1:1049559-1084494 GCA_032359235.1 Enteromius mattozi | reverse complement strand
AGCTTTTGGTAAAACAGCTTCTGTTCTGAGGTACACTTGCCCATAGTTTTTCAGGTAGCTTTCCAGGTAGGTTTTTTGGATCACTTGGAGACGTTGTCAGAGTTCTTCTGGATTTAGTCTGTTATTTAAACTGATATTTCCAACTGACACGCTACCGCAAAAGATAGAAATAACCGTCTTAAAACCATTTTTTGTTGGTGAAAATACTAGTGGCCTAAGATTTTGCACAGTACTGTATACTAGTAGTTTTTTTCCCAAGCAATTTCTAACATCAATTCTTGAAGAGAGGTTCTTACCATTGCCTGTAAGCTGTGTTTTTAGGGTTTCCCACACAGGGAAGTTGGGTGATCTCCTGAACCTTAGTTTGGGGCCAACTGAAAAGCCCTTGCCTGGTGTGATGGTTGTGCTCAGGACATGGCTCTGTTTTTAGATAAGAAGATAGATACGTTCAGACAGGTTATAGAATTCAAAATATATTTAATAATTCCCCAGTTTCTGTATTATATTCTGTATTATATTACAGTATGTAAAAACTATCATGGTCTGGTCCTCTCATCATCCGATTTGATTTTTCTTCAGATGTATGACATACCAATATAAGAAATTAAAATGTCCTCATGTTGGGCATCTAAGAGTACTGCTCCATTGGTGTATTGTTTCTCCAAAAGCCCATGAATCAATTTTTCTGTCTCTGTGATGTTTGTGGTAGTTGTTACCTTGGCATGAAAGACACAGCTATGGATGGAAACAAGCCATATCAGATAACCCCATTAAAACACATTGTATGTTCACAAAAATTATTGTTCACTATTGTTTAATTTCCTTCGACTGCTGTCTTGTAATGAACATCTCACCTTGTTACTGAAAGCAAAGACTGCTGCAAGACAAATAAACAACGGAAAACAGAATTATTTCTAACATAGAGAAATATTTCCAATTCAGTTTACATTTTTAAAACAAACATGAATACATTTTTTTTCTTTTTTTAAATGTTAATTTCAGTAGAAAAAAACCCTTTTCTGTTAATATTCAGACGTTACCTTTCTATCCGCTTTAAATGATTTTGTTTCCACACTGCAAAGCAAATCAGACATGTTAAAAAAAATGTGTAGTGTGTCTTGGGGTTTGGTCTAGTCTCTGCAATAACAAGACTGACTAACCTTCGTTTTCGTGCATGTGGTGAGGAACTTAAGAGTTTAAAGTGCAACACGTGTATTCCTTTACTAAAAAGAGTCTCATTAAGCTGCAGTGATGATAAAACAACTGTGATGTGATGCTCAGATACTCATTTCCAATTTGACATGCAACATTTGAAAAAATTTAGGTTTCAGTAGTTTAATATCTTACCCAGGTTTTAATTATGTTCTCAGGGTCACCAGAGCCATTGATAGTCACATTGACATTGACACTGAAATAGATTTCTATATTCAAGACAGAGAATCATTGTTAAATATGCCATACTAATTGCACATGAGATTGAAAAATGTGGTTTTATAAAAAACAAAAAAGCAATTCTTGACCTGACATGTTTCCTTCAGGTGAAATAGAAGAAGAGCATGTGGCTGTATTTAATGTTAGACTTCTTGTGGAGGATAAAACAGTTGTTTCTTTAATATTTGTGGAACTTCCTGCCAGGGTTGTTTCCATGAAAGGTGTGGATGTAGTAACTGTTAAAAAAAACAAAGAGATAAACATTCAAAGAATCCTGAGTTCATCTAAAATTGCAGTCCATAAGAGAGAAACACTGTTATAATATATAGTTGCTATACAGACTTCTTTTTGTTTCAGTTGAGGATGAAACATCTTCTGTAGTTATTGGCACTTGATTAGTTGTTGTGCCTGTTGTTTTTGCAGTAGTAATACTTTCAGTAGTTGTAGACGTCAGCTGAGGAATTGTGGTTGTTCGTGTTTCAGTTGTACGAGGCAGAGACTCAGTCGAGGTTAAGGGTGGGTTCGTGTCGAAGTCCGGCAAGAAATCATCTAAAGAGTAAAAGAAAAAAAAAAAACATAATTTGGCTTGGAATTTGGAAATTATGCTTTATTTTTGTTGGGATTTTTTTAAGCATCCTAGCCATCCTTGATCTGATTTACCAAGAGGATATATGAAGATGAAGTCAGCATCTGTTTTTATTTCATAGTGGTCAGTTTTGTAACGCTTG
This sequence comes from Enteromius mattozi, assembly GCA_032359235.1. Lineage (NCBI taxonomy): Eukaryota > Metazoa > Chordata > Actinopteri > Cypriniformes > Cyprinidae > Enteromius > Enteromius mattozi. Next base: position 1,082,335 of record JAUMHE010000002.1, on the reverse strand, counting down.
GCGAGGATCTTGGGGAGTTCATCCTGCACATGTCCTACATCAGCATTATTAATCACATTCAGGCGAGCCAAGCAATCAAACCTACAAAGATATATAAGGATGACATTATTAAACTAATGAGTGAATGGCAAGCTCTTGCAGATTGTGACAATTCTTTTAGAATGGAGATAAGAAGCAACTGAGAAGAGATTATCACTGGCTGAGTCCAGGACTGGTGGCAAACAGTTGCATGGTTCCCCCCTGCAAAGAGATTTGTATCTTGTTAGCATGAGCAAGTTATGATTTAAATTTTACATACAAATATGAATAGATCACCCAAAAATGAAAGTTTGTTGAATGTCATCAGAACGTATTTGGTAAAATGTTATATCATTGAACATTATATCACATGCTCAACAATGGATCATCTGCAGTGAATGGGTGACATCAGAATGAACATTTATATGTATCATGATTCAGACATTTTAAGAGTTGGTCCTCACTGCAGAACACATGATCCAAGGGGCGAGGTTGGAGCTTGATGCAACTCCTCCCGTCTCCAGTCCCCGATCACTGAACGCACCCATCTCCACCCCTAAACTTATCATCTCCACCCCGTGGATGTCAATCCAACCACGCCCCCTGGACCTTTTCTTCTGCAGTGAGGGGCTACTGTATTTTTTAATTGTAAATTATTCCTTAATGTCCTAAAAATTCATAATGTTTCCTCCGGTGAAAAAAAAAGCCCATTTCCTGCTGATATTTTATTTTAACTGACAAAACAAAAGCTTGTCTTAATGATTGATTTGTTTCAGGCAAACTTGCAGCTTTTCACTTCATAAGATGGCTGTGTAATCCTAAACTTCACAAAATCTGTTCTGATGAAGAAACAGACTCATCAAAGGTGAGCACATTTTCTGCATATTTTCATTTTTGGGTGAATTGTTCTTTATTATTATTGTGCTTTATTGCTACTGACGCACCTTTGCACTTCCACTGGAGCGTGTAAGAGAGCTGTTAAAAGACAACATGATTACATTTGGATTCTGCCCTGAATATTTTTTTTACTATATTTAGAAAGATTTTACAAGGTGTTACCTTCCTATTGCAAGCACTTTAACTTCATGCAAATATACAGGTGTCGGCCATTCTTCTAATGCTTGTATCAACTTGGAGAGAGGAAATATATATGCTTCAAATGTTACTGACATTTTTTCTTGGTACTAGCAGCAGTAAAAACGCAAAGTGTGGTTTTTTTATAGCTCACCCACTGTTTTGCAATGTCTTGGGCATCTGTAATGTTTATTTTGTTTCCATCTTTACGAATGATGATAAACACTAATTTTACTTCATAAAAATGCCAGTCTGGAACAAAAGGACATTGTGTCAGTTATAAAAGGGTCCAATTTACAGGACAGATAAGTAAATATCGGCCCACATTAGCCTGACAGTAATTAATTAGCAATAATGATTGGCTTTAAATTTATAGTAAATGTAAGTTTATTAATAACTATAAACCAATTTAATTCTAAACTTACTAGTAACGACTGGTTAGGAACATCTCTATAAAGAGCTATAGGTACTGTATATAGTATGTATTACTTGTTACTGTTTATTTACAGTTCATTACCAAAAAATAAAAGTCTCACAAATCTGGGTTTATATGTTTGTTAAAATCAAAAAAAAAAAAAAAAGCTTTTTTAAAAGATTTTATATTTGAAAAAAAAATTGTCATGCAGTGGCATCGTTACCAACTTTTTGTGTGCATATTTGTGTCACCTACCGCACTTTTGCGTAACGTCTTCTGCAGGTTTACAGTCCTGGATTTTGTTCCAGATTCGTTTCTCCCAATGCAGAATATCTCCATCAATGCAGGCCATCCTGGATATGTCTTGAGCGCTGCGTGCCCGATCCCACACCCTGAACAGACTTAAGCTGCCCTTCAGTTCAGTGCCCGTCTCTGGAATTATCTTGGTCTTCACAAAACTGTGGGCCGCACCTAAAGTCAGAGTGCCCCCGGAGGCCACGCTACAGCAGTAAGGATGCAGAGGTCTTCCTTTAGACTGTGGTTTTAATTCTACTTTGGTTCCATTGACATAGACTTCTGGTTCAGTCATGGAGTTGGACCAGGTCATGCAAATTGAATGCCAGTTGTCCAAGTACACAACTGAAGATTTGGTCCAGACTCTACCAAATAATATGAAATAGAGATCTGTTCCAACTCCCTTCAGTCCAAGCTCTATGCCTGTCTTGTTAGGGTGCACATATGTGAACGCGGTCCAGTGTGAATTGCTGAGCTTCCTCTTTATGTTCAAACACACACTGAGTTCATTTAAGGAAGGAATTTTGTGTTCATTTTTCAGCAACCAGTAACTACAGTCCTTCTGCATGAAATCTATCTTCTTCCCCCACAAACTGTCAGCATTTACTGACCCTCAGGTGTAGAAAAAAAGAGAAAATTTGTAAAACAAATTTTAGCACATAAACACTAATGTCAAATTATCATATATCATACAAATAAAGCTTAAATATGTACTCAGCTTAGAAAAAAATTTGTTAATATGTATAGTGCAACAATAATACCTTCATCATTCAAAGCGATTGTACATAAAATGAATAAGATGAGTAAGGCCTGAACCATTTTATTGCGTTTTTCCATTTTCCACCTGATAAAAGGCAAGAAACAAAAAGAATCAAACACTGTATTGTGAAATATAACACACATAAAGATTAAACACACTGCAAAGATTAAAAAAAAAAAAAAGCATAACATTGGTTTTGCTTATTTTGGTATATTATATATTTTAAGACAGTAAGCTCCACTGCAAACAGAAGGTTAAAATGATTTCCCATCAAAAACTGACACCCTTTTAAAAGATATAAATAACTTTTGGTGTCAATGTGCACTTTTAGTTGTACTAATGTTTGCCATTACATTATAAATGGGGTACAAAGGTGTACCATTTAGATGTTGTTTGTACTGGGATTTTTGTATTCCAGTGCTTTCTAGCTTTTGTCTTAGTGTTGAATTGTATTCTGATTTGTAGATCATTTTTAATAAATGAATCTGTCAAAAATAAAAGTAGATAGGCAATAAATAATTTACTTTTTATTCATTATGAAGTCACAAAAATATCAGATGTAACAAATTAAAACAATACAGTTATTCTACTCACCGCATTCAGCATCTGCCACTGTCAAATTTCCACATAGGTCATTTCTTCATTTTGGAGAGTGATTGTTTTTGAACATGTACGTATGTTGGTGTGAAGAAATGACTATGAGAGAGATCTTGTGTTAATAAAGTCCCCCCGCCGACCTTTTGGGTTATTCATTAAGCTCATCAATCATTCTCTTATTCAGTCATGATACAACCATGACTGTGTTCATACACACACCATCTTCATAAAGTCATTAGCGTTGTCGCCGTACAATATGCTTTGCTGAAAATGTATAGGTGAGTGTAGAGTGGGGGAAAACGCCATCTAAAGATTAATATAAGCCTATATTTTTCTGTTAAACTAATTAAATGTGTCTAGATTAGTTATAGTTCACCCAGTGAGATTAATTATGAATAATTATGAACTTCAAAACGATAATAGCCTGTTTGTAAAATTGTTAGCTGATGCAAACTAGCAGATACTAACTTGTGGCAATTTTTAAAATATAGTCCAAATATTTTTATTTAACCAGCTAGTTTGGGATTTGATGTTTAGAACAGAAGATAAACCCCTTGGCATGACCACACAGACTAGATTTGAAACAAAAAGAGAAAATATAATTCTGCATTTTTCCTTAAATATCACGCACCTAAGGTAATATCATATATAAGCTTTAAAACACTTTTTTCTTACTGTGAAATCCCGTTTCTTTTCTCTACACAGGTGCACTTGACTTTATCTAGTGGTTATTTTAGTAAAAAACAGAGGCATTTACCCCACTATATCCTAATATAATAATAATAATAACCCTAAAATAACTATTTTATTCTACAGTATGTTTCTAAACAATTATCAAAACATCTATTGGGAGATGCAAACTCATTTAGCACGAGTCATTTACATGTCCTGTGCTATATCGGGCTAAAGATGTCGCTGCTGTATCACAAAAACACACGGCATTTGATAAATACAAACGCCAGGCTCTCAACTTTGTTTTTTCTAGATGTCGCTGTTTTATGGAAAAAACCAAACCAAAACAAAAATACCCCACAACATTTAAAGAATGCAAAGGACAGGCTCCCAACTTTATTTTTTTTCTCAGATCATACAAAAGCAACTAAAATAACATAATTGTCATGTTAACTGCATTAAGGAGAATGTGTTAGCAGAGAGAAAAAACATACATTTAATTTTTTTTTCAGCATGAGCTTTTATATGAAAATAACAAATTGTACAATTAGTATTTTTTTTAATTCCAAAGAAGCAGTCTAAAAGATACATAAACACATAGTCCTGAAAATTACAAGCTGTTAAAGTTTGAAAAATGATGAACAGATTTACCAGTAAAACGTCTCGAACAACAGACCTCACCTTCTTAACACACATCTCTCTTCATTATCCATCTTTCATCCTGTCTTTCTATTTTTCCTGAGACAAATAGGCTTTGGAAAGAGAGCGGATACATTTCCCCATCAAAACCTCTAGGTAAACTTAATATTCCTTACAGGAAATATCAAACTCCCTTCACGAAGAAGCCAGAACCAACATAACAGAAGCCTTTGTCAATACTTCAACATATTTATGTGGGACTTTTGTATAAATTCAAATGAATGCTGATATTTTTCTTGAGTAATCTCACTCTTCTGTGTCTCCGGTCATCAGGTGCTTACAGTTTCTTGGAGCAGTCAGAGCAATATATGTCTCCATTGTGAGCGACAAATCGCTTTTCTGCCAGGTTAAGAGAGCACTTCTTACAGTTAAAGCAGTAATCATGCCAAGAGCCACCCTCATAGTTCACTACGTTGGTAGCCTTGCCAAATCCTGAGGGACGAGACAAAGGTAGATTTATTCGTCACTTTAGTTCAAGTCAAATACCGAACTTTAAAAAGAGTAACGGATGTCAGTGTGTGTCAAACCTGTAATAGGATTCTGGCAACCGCCGCATTTTTTGGCCACAGTGCTTTTGTAGCAGTCCACACAGTAGACCTTTTCCTCGTGGGAGGTGAAGCGGGTGCCAGCCAGGGGCTTTCGGCAGGAGGAGCACACAAAGCACTCAGAATGCCACGGCTGGTCCTGATAATTCACACCTCCTGTGGTAATGGGCTGGAGGAAGAGGGCCAAAACATGTGGAAACAATAGACTGAGGCAACCTGTGATGGTAATTATTATCATAAAATGTCTTTATTTTAGAAAATAACATGTTTTATATTCACAAAATATATTGTAATTTACAACTTTAAAAATAATAATGAACAAAAATCTATACATTTTTACTACTTCTCTTACCTTTTTACAGCAAGCGCATTGTTTGGCAAATTTCTTCTCGTGGCAAAGGCTGCAGTAAATGTTGTTGTTCTTTGCTATGAAGCTTTTGGAGCCGATTGGCTTTTGACACTGATAGCAGATGAAACACTCGTCATGCCATGAGTTCCCTTTGTATTCAACATTCTCAGTGCCTGGAAAGAACACAGGAAAATGGAAAATGATCTGTTAAGAAAAATTGTCACGTACAAACTGAGCACTCCAAGGCCCCCTATTGTCAAAATTACAATATTTAAAGACCCCTGAAGATATTTCTGGGTCTACTGCTGTAATGATTATTTTTTTTTATAGAAACAAAGTAGGAGTGGCAAAAGCCTATATTAGAAATATTCTATAAATAATGATAAATCATTCAAATAATTAAAAGTTTCAGTATAAAGATAAATAAATCTACTTATATCTATATATACATTTATTATACATATACAGCAGAAGGTGTGGAGATTACCTGTCCCTCACCTGCTAGGATGGGCTTGTAGCAGCCATGGCAGCGAGGGGCATCCTCACGTGAGCTACACGTCCCACACAGGATTCTGTCATCCTTGGAGGTGAAAGACTCTTTGGCCAGATTCTTATAGCACTTGGCACATCGGAAACAATCTGAGTGCCAGTAACGGCCCTTATGGTGAAGCTCCTATACAGACAAGAACCAAGACTGAGAGATGTGATATAATACAATGGAACTCATAATGTTTGCAAAAGTAATATATTTAAATGTAAATAAGCTCCACAATTCTAGAAAAAAGTTTGGGATCAACAGCAAGGATGCATTAAATTAATCAAAAGTTAGAGTAAATACATAATGTTACATAATACATCTTTTAAATAAATGCGGTTCTCTTTCTAATGATCAAAGAATCCTGAGAAAAGGATCCATTTCCAAAAAATATAAAGCAGCAGCAGCAATAAAATAAAATAAAAAATTTATCAAATTAGCATTAAACTGGAGTAATGACTGAAAATGCAGCTTTGCCATCAAATGAATAAAGTACAAAATTTAATTTGAATTGATTTGTTAAAAATATTATGAAAAGCTTGCAGAAATACTTCTACTTCTACTGCCATTTTGACTTCAAAGCCTAATGTTTAGATAGAGTAGATGACTGGTAATGTAAAAGTTAGTGTAACAGATTAATGAAGGTGTAAAACTTTCTCCAAACTATCATTATCACTACACTATTATTATGAGGATGTGTGCTCTTATCTGATATGGAAAGATAGAGCTACAACAAAGCAGAGCGATATTTCAACAGACCAATATTTTGGCGTGTGTTTAGTTGTATTTTAACAGCTCCTGATATTACGTGTTACCTTGGAGTCGGTGCTGATTGGGCGTCGACACTCCACGCAGGTGTTGGCGCAGAACTTGTCAAAGCATCGCACGCAGACCTGTTTCTCGTCTTTCCTCACAAACTTCTTTCCACTGAGGTCCTCGCGACAGTAAAAACAGTTGGAACGGGCCGCCATAGTCACCCACTAAATCCCCTGAAAAGCTGTGAGAAATAATAACAGCGATTACCTCATCGTGCTCATAAAATTAGGCCATGAAAATACATCATGATGTATAAATGTAGTTTTTTTTTTGAAACGTTGTTTTAACACGTCTCACCCTCCCTCATGCAACTCAGTGCTCAGAGTTTCCTCAGGAAACGGTGAGTGAGGACATTTATTGATAAGAGAGTGTTTGTTCCGTTTTCCCTTAGGCGGAGGTACAAAATTGCTCTTTAAGTTGTTATGTAACCATAGGCAACAGCAAACAGCACATGTTTTTTATTGTCCCCAGTCTTATCTTCATCTGATAACGGGTTCAGTTCAGCTGAAAAGCGGGTTAGCAGACTGGCAGACGGGATGAAAGATGACTTTCTTTCAGTGTAATAAATCGAATCAGTAATAATAAAACCGCACATTCATTACACACATTCACACCTTAATCAAATGATGTCGTTAAACCCTAGAGGAAATATTATAAAAATTGAATTTGTTATGAGATATTAGATTATAAACATACTTACCGGATCACATCGCTACGAGTGTCTGGTTTGAATTGCATATTGTTTCACTCGCCAAAACAAATCGACACTGGGAATTTTCCCATGTAGTCATTAAAAATCAGGGCAGGTTACCAAACACTTCCTGGGAATGAAATATTAACTTGTGTGCAAATGCTTCAAGTAAATGTGCTCGTGTTTTCTAGCATGCGGGCACACATTTGATAGTGTTGATTTTTTTCCTGTTTATGTGCATAAGTATGTCTGGTATGCATGTGGTGAGATGAGGAATGTTGACGGATCTTTGACTATGTTTGAAGAGGGAACCTTTCATTCACTTCTTCAAACACTTTGGATTGAGCTTACATATCTGGTTAATTATTTAGCATGCGTCAGAACACTTTCCAGGCGGGTTGTCTGTCAACTAACTAATGGCTGCAGACATATTTCAGGCCTTCTGGTCTGCACAAAGTCCCAAGAATAATGTGATTAGTTTCCTGTCTCCTTTGCAAATATGAACCCTAAACTAATCCTTTATTGGAAGGAAGCTGGTAGATCCCAAAGTTTCAAATGAAACTGAACAAAATGGCCTGTACTGTCCATAAATAAATTTGGCTCAAGTTGTCAAGCATCACTGCCAAAACCAGAATCACAGACCTATTTTTCTGTGTAGTCAATGTTTTGCATCAGCTGTACCAACCCAGTGGTCCTATTAACACATCTAAAACCAAGCCTCCCATCCATGCCTGTTTTAGACATGCACAAGTATTTTTTTAATGGACACAGGAGAAGTATTTGAACAGTAATAAGGTTTCAATATGCTAGATAATATTACAGGACTTGGCATAAGCATTCTTGTTTTCCCAAAAGTTTGAAGACTTCTGAAATGTGCTGTTCATGATAAATTTTTTTTTAAGTACTGTGTTTCCTGGTCGGTTAACTTTAATAACAGACAAGACAGACATTTAGAGATCACATTTTAGCATGCTTCTTAAAAGTCATGCTCACCAAAGCTCAAAGATCATGGGCTCATACTCTTTCAAATGAGATTTATGGTGTTTTTATGGGACAGTCAAGAGAAGACAGAGCTTGGATTCATAAAACATTTTAAGGATAGCATTTTTCTTAACCACTATTTTCTACTTTTAGCTAGAATATGCTGGTCTCTTTTTCAGATTTCTCTTCCTATTAATAATAATAATAATAATAATAATAATAATAATATTTTTTTCTATTTATAGAATAAAAGTGGGGCAGTTATTATTATTATACATATTTTCATTATTATTATTTTTCCTTACTTACTACTGTTTTTCTTTAGAAGATTTTCAGAAATCGTCAATCTCATGTCACTCACATATGCACATGTACTAACCAATAGACTAGCTCCGTTCATATGGTTATAATTAGTAAACAGTTTCATTAAAACAAATAAAGAGCAAATAAGGGAACCCGCTAAATGGGTCACAGATAAGCGTGAATGGGGGCATTTTTATAGACGCTGATGTAATGGCGAACTGACAGACCCCTGTTTTAGTCAAATATTTAATGTGATCTCCAGGGAGATGGCAGACTGTTGAGACTGGAATCTGGTTTCAGGATGACCTCATGCACCAGCATCTGGAACACAGTCGGGCGAGCGTAGCAGCCAAAGCAAACGAGGGGAAGAATTGGAACAGTCACGCTGCTTGCGACCCATTGGTTGATGCGATATGAGGCAATTTGAGAGCCTGCGAGACTTCAGCTGAAGAGAAAAATAACATGGTTATTCCTTTTGCATGCATTTAGCAAGTTATTTTTCTTCGCAGGCTCATAAAAGGATGCGGTGGATATGATGAAGGCGACCAAATTAGAAGCTGGGCTATGACATCACCTGCTGGTTAGCTCAAAACATCGCTTTTACAGTAATTACTGCATTCGAAAACCACACACAAGCACACTTGTGCATGTGCTCTCTAACCCAAAGAGAGAAACATATGTTGGATGTGCCTTTTTTTTTTTTTAATGCACAAGTGGTCCTGCTTAGCCAACATGGGTCATCTGAAATTGGTATGGTAATGGAATCAACCCTGTTACACAGCTGGTAAAATTGAGGGGGTCTTGGCAGAGTGTTGTGTTGGCATGATCTACATGCTGAAGAATGTGGCGAAAGCTTGGAAACAGGAAGCCTGTGAAGCAGCGGTAAAAATACAGGCGAGACGGCTGGCCAGCGGCGTAACCCTAGTACTCTTGATCTGCACTCCTAAATACACTTTCAAAAAGAGGAAACTCAAACAAGACTACCGTCCCTCTCTAGGCAAGTGGGGTTAATACGGGGCCATGTTTTAACCACCATATAATTATCCTGTTTATAATTGTTTATAATGTTTCTTTTAAAGGGACCTGGCATTAACAATAGGTTACTTATTACACGGCGTTCTGGAATACTTCATTTGGTCACGGCCTTCCAGGGTTCCAGAATTTTCTCCATTTCCTCTATAGGGGAATTGATTTTTAATGGTAACTCGTAAACCGTTAAAGACAGGCCTACTGTGACCTATGGGGTTGCTAACTGATGGTACATGCTTTTGTTGAAGCCGCCAGTGTCCATTATTTTAACATATTTTTGTTAAATATTAATGTTTCACTGTGGGATTCCTGGTAAAAAAAAAAAACTACATTACCCATGTTTCTAAAAAATCACACCAAAAGAGTTTTAAATACATATATATATATATATATATATATATATAAAGCAACCTCCCTTTTTTGTCTGATTTTAAAAACTTTTTTTGTTTTAAATTAAATTTTGCTATGTTGTGATTCCCCTTGTAGCTGGTTGGTTTGGTTCTTGGCTCCTAACTCTTTAATAAAGACCTTTTAAAACCCCCATGGGTAAAAAACTAACAGAAGTAAGACTTCTGAACAAATAAGCAGCATTTATAAAATATCTGCATCTGCAATTCAAGAGAATAATTAAAAAAAAAAGGTTAACACCCAAGACAAACAATTTGCCAGAATTACTTGTTGCAGCACTCACTGATATCCATCTGCTGTTGTATGCATATTCAAATACACAAAGCAGTATGGTACAAAAAACAGAGTACGAATCCCTCGAGTTCTTACCTAAATGTTTCCACATATGCTTTTAAAAGGCCCCAAGAAGCAAAATGGAGAGGAAATGAATCACATTTCATGACATTAAGGGAAGAGCAAATGCTTTACAGGTCCCCACTGTGCTCTTGCTACCAGGAGAACATAACATCATTTCACGAAAGCAAAGCTGGATCTGCATGGATCAGATTTGAATAAGCAAAGAGAGATCTGTTGATGGTCAATGGCAAAAGTTTTTGAAGAACATTTTGTACTTCAAAAGAAAAAAAAATGCAATTGCTCCCAGTAATAAAAATGTATTCACCCCCAGGCCATACAAGATGTAGATGAGCTTGTTTCTTCATCAGAACAAATTTGAAGAAATTTAGCATTACATCACTTGCTCACCAGTGGATCCTCTGCAGTGAATGGGTGCCGTCAATGAGAGTCCATACAGTTGATGAAAACATCACAATAATCCACAAATTACCACATGACTCCAATCCATCAATTATCGTCTTGTGAAGCAAAAAAAAAGCATATTTGTAAGAAACAAATCCATCTTTAAGGCTTTCTAACTTTAAACTAATGACAAAATATGCCTTAATAATCTGTAATCTGCATCCTCCAGTAAAAAAAGTCCATCACCAACATATTTGTTTTTGAACTGTTTTAGCTTGTAAATGGTGATCTGTGCATATTTCTCTCTTGATGCACTTTTGATGACATTAGATAAGACAGTTTGAAATTACAAACATCTTAAAGATTGTTAAAGTTTCTTACAAACATGCAGCTTTTCACTTCAAAAGATGTTAATCGACGGACTGGAGCTGTGTGAGTTACTTGAGGATTATTGTTTTTATCAGCACGAACTCTTATTCTGGCGGCACCCATTCACTGCAGAGGATCCATTTCTGAGCAAGTGATGCAATACTAAATTTCTTTAAATCTGTTCTGAGGAAGTTACAAACTAATCTATATGTTGGATGACCTGAAGGTATTAAGCAAATTTGTAAGTTTTTGGGGTGTACTGTTCCTTTAAATTTTTAGCAGGTTTGTAGCAATAGCTCCTGATTCAGAATGAGTCCTGAGGCAGTGACTCAAACACATGAGACCATCCATGCACCCTTATAAAACACAATACTTGTCTTGTGGTACATTACGTACACAGAGTTTGCTTCCTCTATTTAAATGTGCATTATACCCACACCACATATGGTATTGTTATTCATTTATGGCCTATCTGCAAAAAAGACATTTGTATATTAGTCACCTAAGCAATAATCACAGTGTCTCATCTTCAGCCAGCAAGAAAAGGGATAGAACTAAATAATGTATGCCAGACATGGTATGATAGCCTAATCATTTTTGTGTATTTTACTTCCTTGGAATGTGCACCAGTTAATGACAGGGAATTATGGACATTAAAGACAGACATCAGATATTTTATATCACTCTCATGGGGTGAATTCCTTCCTGCACATAATTTAGACATAAACTGTCCAGTGGAGTCTCTCACCCCATCAGTCCTAAGAAGTGGCTAAATCTTTGGAGTGAAAATCTTTAATAAGAAACAGATTTCAGAGGCTGAAAGAACATGCAGAAAATCCCTGAAGCCAACGCCCCATCTTTTGAATTTACTGTACTTACATCAGTGCACTTCATATTCATACAAACTGATATAATATCAATGAGGTCAATTAAAACAGTATACTGAAAATGTACACTCTCAGAAATAAAGGTACAAAAGCTGTCACTGGGTTGGTACCTTTTTAAAAGGTATGGTTGTACATAAAGGGTCCATTTTGGTACCTTAAAGGTACATATTAGTACATATATAATGCACATATTTGAACCTAATATCTACAAAAGTGTACCTTTTTAAAATATAGTGTAGAATGTAGAGTTTTTTATAGGTTAAATAAACAGCTAAAGCCAGTTTAAAAGCGAAGGATGTTTGTTGTATCAATGACAGGTGAAATAAATTCCTGTTGATCAAACACCAAACAGATTAGAATACTTTCTGAAATTAGAAAATATTTTTTATATGATTTTAATATTGTTTATTCACTTGCATGTAAAATATTGTTTTCCTCTTTTTATGTCGTTGTTATTTGATGTTATCAAGGCACAGGTCTCTGCAAGTCAGCAGAGAACCAAGTCCCTTCGAATTTGGATGTTGCGTAATTTTGATTAGCATACCTTCTCCTTTTTTTTTTTTTTTTTTTAAGAAAAACGTCAGTTTCGCTGACTTGTCTGAGCTTTTTACCCTTGAGAAAGTTTAACGTACCTTTTCTGGGGGAAACGGTGCTCTAACAAATGTCCTGTCCTCTGCCGCCACAGCAAAGTTTCTAAGTGTTTTGCACTTGGTTTTGCGTTGGTGGGTTGTGGAGAAGTCTTAGCTCATACATATCAATTAGGTCATGCTAACGTTCTTTAGAAGTCGTCCAATGGCTTAGGCTTTCTTATGAATAATAATTAGGTATTCCTGACGCTGCGCAGCTACCATCCAATTATAAAGATTTAGCTCATGAATATTAAGTTTCGTGATCTGCATGACGGGAAGGGCGCGCACGTTTTACTTATTCCTTGCAAAATAAATAATAATAAAAATAAAGATACAGTAGTTTCATTCTTTTAAACAAAAAATGCACTTTCCTTTATAACAAAGGGATTTTTGTTGTTAAAATTGTAATCTCTTGGAGATGGAATGCATTAGTTGGGTCATAGTCTTCAAGTACGTTCGAGGAATGGCAGCAAATGGAGCAAAATGTATTTTAATCAATGTAAATTAATCAATGAAGCAAATGACTGCACGCAAATAATTTACAACACAGGCTTAAAAAAATACATCAAATCTCATTTATTAGAGGATCAATGGGTGTGGAACAGTAACAAAACACTTTCAAACAAGTCACTTTTCCTATGTATTAATAAATCTCTTTTTTTATAAGTAAATGTTAAAGAGGTAACGATGAGTCGGATATCACAGTACAAACACCAGGTTACCGGACATAGGCACTTATTTATAAAAAAAAAATATCCACAAGGAGAGCCACAAGTTATGTAAGACTTTGAAATGATCAATCTGGACACATCAATGCATTCACAATAGATGCAGATACAATACGCAAACGCCAAATTTGTTGATTAGGAGAAATCTGAAGGATTAGCAACCACAACCATAGTGCACCAGTGTCTAGACAAATAAATAAATATATATGGCACAATATAATAAATCAATAAAAGCATAAATAATCATTTAACTTAATATCTGTGAAAGAAAGCGTCACATAGAGGCCGAGAGGTTAGCAGCTGTCTGGCAGGCTCAGACTCGGTGGCGCAGAGGGTCCAACAAAGGCGGGGAGGGCGGAGGAGGAGGGAATGACGTCAGGGGGTCTGGAGGCTCATTTGTGGGGAGAACCAGGCGGGTGCCTCCGAACGCAAGCTCCCTGTCCAGAGGATCGTCTGATGTTCCTGTTAGCGAGTAAAGCCCAGCCTGGCTGGTGGAGGTGGTGGGCATGCCGTGGGCATCTGTGCTGACCGTCATGTCACTGTACATCAAACCTCCGGCGTCATTCAGAATCAGCTCTGTGTCTTCATCATTTAACTGACCAGCATTCTGGGAAGAGGGGAAAAATTCTGATTACACTCGTGTGCTCATATGATTTTGCACATTTTTACACTGTGCGTTCATGGGTTTACCTCGTAGGCTTGTGAGCTGGTGAGACAGCGTGCTACTGGACCACAGCAGGCCGGCAGTGTGGAAGTGAGTGGAGGCCCACTGTGAGTGAGGAAGGGCTTTAAATAACTGCAGCACTTTATTAAGGAATAAACGGTATTTAAAATGGCATAAATGAGTATACGACTCCTATTCAGTGTTAATTACTCTAAAGGAAGCATCTTATGCTCACCAAGGCTGCATTTATTTGGTCAAAATGCAATAAAAACAGCAATATTGTGAAATATTATTACAATTTAAAAATAGTGTTTTCTATTTTAATATACTTTAGAATTTAATATATTCATGTGATGGCAAAGCTATATTTTCAGCATCGTTACTCCAGTTTTCAGCGTCGTATGATCCTGAGAATTTGTGTCTCAGTTTTAAAAATACAATATCCCTATTTATAATTCTTTTTGGATGCTCACTATATTTTATTGGCTTTGTACCTGCACTCTGTGCAATGACTAATTATAATAATTCTCAGAATTAAAATGATCATTTTCAAATGCAGTTTCCCCCCTGGGGGTTCGTGAAGGAATTGCAGGGGGTTTATGATTTTAGAAAAGTTGTAAAAACTGTAAAATTAAAGTGAATAATTTCACACTTAAAACATCCAAAAAAAATAAATAAATGTATTTACTAATTTATTAAAAATAAACAAAAACAAAAAAAGTAATAATAATTTGTTTACCGAAAAGTGACCATTAACTGACATCAGAGAAATGTGTTGGTAAATTATCGAAAAATTATCTTATACCCAGCTGACTAAAAACTTCCAGATTAAAAAAAAAGAAAAAGTTTGATATAAATTTTACTGCAGATCACGAGTGCCCCCTACTGTTCAATATGCTGCAATGCTCTAACAGTAAGTAACAGTTTTTTAGTAACAGAATAAATTATGTTCGCCTAAGATTGTCTAATCTAATATGTTACGTGCAAAGTCAAAAACATTCCTAATTATGGATAAATTATGTATTTAGGAACAATTTAAACGTTGATCCAACTAGGCAGAACAACTGAAGGATACTTGTGGTCGAAAGTGTACCACAGTCTGAACGGCCAGGCACTCTCATGCTTATTACTTCTTTGTGGCATCCCATCCGGTGCTGTGACCTATAAGAGCAGAGAAAAAGATGACATAATGTAGTCGTTACACCACCCTTATGTGTCAGGTTTGTACAGTCAATATTTTAATGTTAAACGCTGATTTTTCTGATATCATCTGTTGCATTTTGAGTAGACATGAGTAGAACTTACTGAATTATCTTGATCTGTGTCCACTCCCACTCTGTAGAAAGATAAAGTGATTCAGACAAAAAACAACAAAAGAAAGACATAATTTGCTTTAAGAATGTAACTGAGACTCACCGAATCTGCATAAGTGACAGCATGGGGGTCGTCCCGCCCCCACAGACCCACACAGTGAAGAAAACGATCAGTAGGGTGGTAGAAAACATCATCTGCCTGGCGTATGTCGCAGTGTCCCTAATTGAGAGGGCAAAGGTCATTGCCCCTCGGAGCCCTGTGAGGTCAGAGAGATATCATAAACAACAGAAAAAAGGACATTACACAGTTCAAATGTCTCTGATCTCTGCAGGTTTTACCTGAAAACATCATGACGTGCTGGAAATTGGAGGCGATTTTATTCTTACGGCCCAAGTTCAACAGGAAAGACAACGGGTAGATGTTAGCCGCCCTGCCAAGAAGTATAGCCAGCTACAAACGAAAGCCACTGTTGAGGATAATATTTATCTGTATACAATTCATGAGTACAGCATAAACATGCTCCTAAAAAACAAAAAAAGAGGATACAAATGCGCCTATGACGAAGAGGGGATTGAACACATGGTGCTGGAAGGAGAAAAGTGTCAAGCCCATGTAAGAAAAGATGAAGTTTTCAGCCAGGAAATTCAGCAGCTCAAACAACTGTTGGGGGAAATAGTGAACAATATTATCAGTAAGCAAATCTTGAACACTCAAACAAGAATTCGTAACTATGAGATGCCCCATTGAAGTATAAATCGTTTATGTGTTACCTGTTTGGTTCTACTCTTCGAATCAGCAGAAAGGTTGTTGTATGTATAGTGAGCCTGAGTAATACCACAGAACAGCACTGCAACCACACCTGAACACAGATACAAACACAAGGAAGATTTTTTAGTGTTACTTACATACTATTACAGTATTTATTCATATTTGGAATTTACTTGTACTTTTACTGATTAGTTTTGTTTACACATATACACATGTATATATATATATACACATACACATATCAGTGCTGTTTACATAATGTGTAATGTGTATATTTATTATGCGTATATAAATACAAACACACGCATTTATATATTTCAGAAAAATAGGTAATGTTTATATATAAAATATATTAAGATATATATTTTATGTGTGTGTATTTATGTTCTGTGTTCTGTGTAATAAATATACATAGAACACACACACATACGTTTATTTTTTTTTTTATGCCTTTTAACTTTAAACTTTTTTGTGTATAATATATATACAAAGTTTAGTACTTCAATGTTTACAATTTTAAAAATGTTATTTTCTAAGTACTGTTAATAGTTTGTTTTTACTTCTAAGTCGCTTTGGATAAAAGCACCTGCTGAATGACTAAATGTAAATATAAAATATAATTTAGTTAATTATTACATTGATTAAACATACACACCAAGTCTGAAATAACTGGAACATTGAAAAATTGCTTTAGAGTGTTTTCTTATACTCACCAAGTACTTGTTCATTTATTAAAAATAAAAGTAAAAAAAAATATTGTGAAATATAGTGTCACATGTTCCTTCAAAAGTCATTCTAATATGCTGATTAGCTGCTTAAATATATTATTATTATTATAATTTTTATTATGTTGAAAAACAGCTTTCTGATTAATATTTTTGTGGAAACTGTGATATATTAGTTCTTTAAAATTGCAAATATATTATTGTTTTATTGCATTTTTGATTTAACAAATGCAGTCTTGGTGAACGTAACACTTTTTTTAAAAACATTTAAAAAAAAAAAAAAGTTCACAGATGATACTGTACAATAATGTACAGATACAGATAAATCACGACTAACCAATCAGAATCCAGTATTCCTGTTCTAAAATATTTTAGAGACATTACCTGCATAAACAAACAGTGTTAATTTTTCCATGATGCTATATGTAACTAAACAGAGATTTCAGAGATCAGTGATTATAGTGTTGCCATAGTTACCTGTGAAGCCGCAGGCCTCAGCCAATAGGAACGTACTCCAAGACATGAGGAAGAAAAGGGCTGTTTCCAGCAAGGGGAAATCTCTCAACTTAGTGAACTTTGTGACCTAAATAACAGCACATATTTATTAACTGTTAATTTAACAGTTTTTTCTTTTGAACAGTTTATGTGAATTAAAAAACAAACGTATGTAAAACATAAAGATACCAGAGCTGTCACGACTCCGGTTGCAGCCCCCATTGCAAAAGACCCACTGAAAACTCCCAGAAAGACACCTAATGACTTGAGCAGGGCACTGCCGTCAAATGTGTGACGATTGTCTCCCTCAGGCTGGTATGCCACTATTGATCTGTCAGTAGGTGAGAAAGGGTTAGGGTCATAAATATTAAACAGTGGCTGTTTTCAGCATTGATAATACTAATAAAAAAAATGTTTCCTGAGGATGACAGAGGAATCTACAGCCCTGAGGACCTAAAATGAAAATTTGTGTGTGTGTGTGTATTTTTGCACATAAGGGTGTGCACTTACGATGACAGGACGATGGCCACGGCATCATTAAGGACACTCTCACCGAACATCAGCGCGTAGAGGTCCACATCAACCTTCAGCTCATTGAAAATGGCCAGAACAGTCACTGTAAGCAATTAAAACGGGTAAAGACTCAGATTTTGGTTATGACTAAATCCATCATTATTTATTTTATTATAGTTTAACATATTAAATATAAGACAATCTACACGTAAAGCAACATCTATACCTGGATCAGTGGCAGATACAATAGCCCCAAAGAAAAGGCAGTCAGTGAAAAAGAAATCTCCTCCAAGCTGACCGATGACCTTCATAAACACCACACAGCCGTACATCACCAACCTGCACAGAGCATATTATGTATTATAGCATATATAACGTTACTTTTAGATATATTTTTATGACAAAGCTACTTTTAGAAAATCCATCACTTACCCTGTAACAAAACATGATGTCATTGTGCCTACAAAGGCAAAGGAGAGGATAGACCCCAGATTTCTGAAAAAATGTCTCTGATAGTTGAAACAAATAAAGAAATGATTGTTAAAATGAAACAATACAGCTCAGATGCACTGGCAAGTGACAGAATTTGTAATAAAACAAGCTTTTCTTTCAGGCCTGTATTTTGTGGCATTTTTGTAATCTTATTCTTACTCGTTTGAGACTGTATCCTGCGTGAAAGATGATGGGTGGAAGCAAAATGTTGAAGAAAACCTCAGGATCAAAAGTAACCTAGAAGCAAATTTGTAAGTTTGAGACCCCACAAAATACACGCACATCCAGTAGGAGGAAAGAACAATATTCAGAATAGCAAGTGATACATTTTGTTGGTATTTTAGAAAAGGATTTATCAGTGGTACCTTCCTGAGCATCTCTGCGTTTGGCACATCATGGCCCTTGCTGTCCCGGACCTCTCCTTTCAGGCTGTACTCGTAGAATCGGCCACTCACGTTCACCAGGATGGTGGTGGGACTGCTGTTCACGGCACAAGTCAAGGTGATGTCATTTAAGTCTTGTGGCAAATGGACGCCAAAGCGCAGAATTATACCCACAAACAAACCTGAGGACACAAGACATTTCAAATGTTGTTTTAATATAAACAAATCACATACTGAAATACGAAACAACATAGTAAAGCGATTATCAAGCTACCAGTACAAATATCTACCATGGTAAATATGGTTTCTGCCAGAATACCTGTCATTGTTACTACGGTATATCAGTGATAAAATGGAGTTATCCACCACTGCCAATAAAAAAAATAAAAAGGCAAAATGTTTTAAATGTATTCAAATTAGTGCTGGGCAATGGGTAATTAATCCAAAATAGTTTTTGTGTACAAATTGTATGTGTGTGTACTGTGTATATTTATTATTTATTATTGTAAATTATTGTGTATATATATATATATATATATGTGCATCTATATATTTAAGAAAATGTTTTGTCTATATATTGAATATATTTATATGTAATATAAGTTGAAATGAATATAAACATGTAAATATTTTCTAAAAATATAACGTATGTGTGTCTTTATATATATATATATTATGGATTAATCACAATAAAATAACTGCCCACCACTAATTAACTAAAAAATCACTTAAGACTTAATTAAGATTTTAAGTATTTATTATAGTAAATTGGCTTACACACAGTAAAATACATAAATGAATTAAGACTTGCATTTAAGATTTAAATTTAGATGCATTACACAAAAATTCCACTGAAACAGATTTATATGTATTACATTTATTAAAATATATTAATTTATATTAAATATTTAAATTTAGAATTGGTCAATTTTAAATGTTTGAGAATTTATTGAACAACAACTGAATTAAATACTGACTTATATGTATAATGCATTAAAATATATAAATTAAGACTGATATTTTAGATTTCAAATATTTATTACAAAATAGTTAGATTTATTTAAATATATTCCATTTAATAAAATATATTATCTACTTAAAACGTGCATTTAATTTTTTTTTAGATTTTTGAGTATTTATTACAAAATAACTGCAATAAAATAGAAGAAATCTTCACATAAATCTGGATAAACTGAGCAGCTTCTTTACATCTGTCAAACTATTTGTCCCGTATTAGTGCTAATATTGTGTGTACAACTAATTCTCATGATATTCTGAGAACATGCAATGAGCTCATGCACAATATTTCTGGTGCCCTCCTACACAAGGTTTCTCAATGTGAACTTGAATACGATTATACAAAACAAATCATTCTCACCATAAATCATAGCTAAACCGGTCTCGTGTAGGAACCGGAATCGGCGGTGTTTGAAAAGCCATATCGTGAGAATAGTGAGTGTGAGTAACATGATGAATATGAGCAAATTGGCGCTGTCCTGCCTGTGGCTCTCCTCCGCTTTCCTCTCCGTTACCACGTTCACCATCTCCGTGTTCTCAGCCAGACTAACGACAGCAAAACACAGCAGGCAGAGCAGACGGGGGAGCATAAAAGCCCCCGAGACGGAGGTGCGTCTCCACTGACATCCCATCACGGCTGTGTTTGAGAGCGCTGTGGTGTTGCTGACGTGAATCACGGTGATCTATTTACCTTCACATAGCGGTGTGAAAACAGCCGCAACAACATGTACACAACATCCCCCGCTTGACCGGAAGTAAGCAAAATTACAGAATAAAAGACTGAATAGCTGTATTAATAAATTCATTTAGCTAATAAATCGCGGTCCTCAACTTGTTAAAACTCACGTTCTTTAATTAAAATAAGGCTGGTATGATGGACCGACGGATAATTGTATACAAAACCATAAGACACCTACACCATTGTTTTGTTATTGTAAATTTATAATATCATTTTCTAATTGTTGCAACCTTGTTAGTTAAAATTAAGGCTATACTTATGTTAGGTAAAACCTTAATTTGCATTTTTCAGAAAATAACATCAGAATGTTTATCCAAAAAGCTATTTTACAATAAGGTGTTGTGTCTTAAAATATTTTGTCATATGTAATATAATCTGCAGCAGCCAATAATTTATAATGTTTCATGTTGAAATACATTTATTATTGCATACATACAACATCAATTGCTCCATACATAAATGTGCACTTTTGGTGTGCACTTAAATTACAGATCGAGTACTTGTTACTGAATTGCAGTTTTGTGGTTTGTGTATACATACATATAAGGTTAATACCACAGACTTGTTTACTACTGGGCTAAAAGCTACAAAGGAACGGTAACTTCACAAAAGGAGTTAATTCCTATAAAACTTTGCTTCTCATTAATAACTGGCGCTAGCAATGTCAGGTTCAATGCTTTCATTACATACAGAACACCTGAACAAATGACTCCTAATGCCTTTGCATGTTACAGTGGTGCAGTGGTTACACTGAGTTTATCAGTCATCAAAACAAAACAAAACAAAAAAAATATATATATATATTATCCACAACCTGATACTTGTCTGTATTCTGGAGATATTCACAGTTAGTGCTTTGGAATGCATTTTGGAATGGTTTTCTCATGCACTAAATTCACACAATCTTGCTGGCTGGCTTCTTCTGACCCATTCCTTAACCGAACCCCAAACTTTTCAGTGCTTTTAAGCTCCAAAAATAAATCTGTAATGCTCAAAGCAAAAATATGTTGCTCAACACGTCCCAGGCAACCATTTAAACAGCTATGCAGATGTTAAATTTGTACCTAAAATGTAAACAGGGAACAAAAGCACAAGCAAAATACTGCTTTCCTGAAATACGTACACTTTAACCAAGAATGAATCATTTCAGTATGCCCTTGAGGGACATTAAAAACCTGCATAACATGAGTAAACGACTGCACACATAAAATAAGTACAATCTGCAATGCTATACAATTAACAAAAACAACTGAGGCTGAACCATGATATGCTTCCCCAGAACCAAATAAACACCTTCTGGGCCTTTGAACTCCATACTTTTATCACATTTTATTTGTGTTTCCTCTCAAGATTATACCATGTTTTATAAATATTTCACTCTAAACCAGTTTGAAGACATAATGCTATAATGACTCTGGGGTCAGCAGACTCGTACGATATCCGAATCCCTCAATATGGCAATGCAAACACGCAAGCGCACTCGCACGAACAGCTAAAATACATAGAAACAGACGGCGCAACTCCAAAATACAGCACAGTATTCCTCCACATAACAATAAATAGATTTATCAACAACCTGTTCATCGAAATTAAAAAAACACGGTTTCATTGAGCGAATAAGTACACATTGCACAAAAGAAAGCATGACCAACATCCTAAAGGAGGAACCCACCAAATCAAACTCGCACACATACACGCACACAACACATTTGTTTAATACAGAAGTTCTGTCGTGAGCTTTGGATCAGATGAACTGAAAGCACATGTATATACAGTGTTGATGAATGAGAGGAGCAGCTGTGACCCTCATGCTCCACTCCAAATGTGCATTTGAAAGCCTAGAGGACAGAGCTCTTCAGTGCACTTTAGATATGGCATGTATATGCTGTAAATTTAATCACAATTCAGAACTACTTTACATTTTGCCTCACTAGGAAGACATATAATCACTATGAATATGTATAGGAGATATATTTCGACAAGCTAAGCACATCTGGCGTGCTACAGGATGCACAGGGGTTGGGTTGGAGGGGGCCTTTTGCGTGAACACCCAGAAAAATAAAGAGTCTTGATTCGAGTATGCAGTAAAGCACAGAAACAGTTACCGCTGCACGCTCTGAACCTAAACGTAGGCAATAGAAACGGGTAAAAGATACATTCATAATGAGTTTAACTACAAATAAGTATCTCTGTTCAAACCCATTTTTTCAGATATGATGGCGTAGAACACGTCAGACACAGCCAGGCATTTTAAAGCTGTGCAATTGATGATAGCAAGTTTTCTTATTTGCACTGGGTTACAGAATAAAGGGATAGTTCACCGAAAAATGATAAATTACTCACTCTCATGTCTTTACAAACCAGTGGAACATAGAAGAACATATTTTGAAGAATGTTTCGTCCATTTAATGGAAGTCATCCTCTTTAGACCCCATTGATTTCCACTGTACGGAAAAATAATAACAAATAATACATTTTCAAAATATCTTCTTTTGTGTTTTCAGACGCGAGAGCAAATAAAGGATCAAACACAAAGAGATATATAACTTAAATAACTGTACATCTTTTACATCTGATCATGTAGCTGCAGTCTAATGTGCAATAAACTGAATCTGGCCATTAAAGTGTAAAATGTTACACACATGTGTGTGTATATGCAAATTATGTTTCTTGCTCATTATTATTTAAAAAGTGACAAATAATATACTGTGTTGATTCCCTCTTAGTTTCTCATCTATGTTGGGATAAAAGAAACGGTCTGATTATTTCGGACAAACGGGTCAACACTTCCAACCCCAAGCTTTTATACAAACCATACACGTGTTATAGATAGACAGTAATATTTTCTCTGTGTATTACATACACGTTCTCCGCTGTATCATCTCTCTGTGAATTCGTTTCTGGAAGGTATGTGAGCATTTTTGATGCTGGTATTAGTCCTGGTTGGGATCGGCGGAGGGATTGTGGGAAATGTGGAAGTGGGAAGCGACGACCAGTTGCTGTCCATGCCAAAGCCTGAGCTGGGGAAGCTGCTTTGAGGTTGTGGGAAGGAAAGGGATGAGGATGTGGGTATAAGCGGCGGGCCGGTCCCACCTGCGGATGGAACCTTCATTGAAAGGAAGTCTGAATCGTCATCGAATGTGACCCACTTTTGGGTTTGCTTGGTTGGGGCTGCTGCTGTAGCAGGAACTAAGGATTGTTGTCTGGAGAACGATGATGGAAGAGTTGAACTTTGAACCACAGCTGACATGGCCCTGTTGAGGCCCGACCTGGCCTCTTGGGCCTGCTGTTGGGAGTAGAAATCGGGCGTGAGTGATCGGCGTGGGGAGGATAACAAGTTGCCGGTGAAAGGGTTGGTGCTGTTGGGTCTGGGTTGGGCTTCTGCGAGGAACGGATTGGGAGATGAACGGAGGGTCTCCTGGGATTTGCTGCGGGAGGGAAAGGGGGGAGGCAGGAGGCATGAAGTGCTGCTGGTGTCCGGAGCTGAGAACAGGGAGAGGGAGCTGGGTAACGTGGAGGAAGAAGAAGGGGAGGGGGTGGATGAGGAAGAGGAGCGAGTTTGGAAGAGGGACTGGGTGTTAAGCATGTCGAAGGGGTCTAGATTCCATTGTGCTTTTCTTTGGACTCCATTCATGTCCTTGGCCTGGAAAAGAAAACATAAAAGGGCTACATTATGAAATCAAACTTACAGTCTAAGGAGAAGCTACAGCACAATTGAGCTGAAGAGTCAACATGAAACCAAATTTGATTTTATTAAATATATTGCAGAACAATTATTGTCTTTGTAACCTTCCTTAACTCTTCAAAGCTTTGAAAAGAAATGGCCACACCTTTTTTCATTTTACTAAACTAACATTCCTAAAGTAGTAACAACTATTTTTAGGAATTATAGGCTTTAAAGCTGACAAATAATTGCCCCCTTTGGCTGTGATTAGTTATTTTTTGTGTAATTTTTTAACTAGTCCAGCAAAATGTAACCTCTTTTTTAAATAAATGATATAACATTCAAGCAGTAACAATAAAATTATATATTTCTTTTGATATTTTAGATTTAGCAATTTAGTAAATTACCACCAAACTACTAAATGCACCTAAATATCCTATTTCACTTACTAATATGTATCATTACAGATATAAAACATAATTTCATGTTGACCTTTAATTACAAAACTAAGTGTTTGTTACAAGTTGATAAAATGACTTGGTTAAAACATAAATGGTGCAATGACAGACCTTAAAATAAATAAAAATCAGATCTTGAAAGCATTATACAACACCAAAAACACAAATATAATTAGTGTGCAAGTCTACTAGATGTAAAGTGAAGATTTTTACTCTTAAAATGACTTTCTCTTATCCAAGAAACACTGAAAACAATTAAACCACGGATTAAAAACAAAAACAAACAATACCCACAACGAATACTGGATGACACTTTCCTTGAACCCCCTGTAGGAACAACATTGACATTAATGTCAAGGGGTTCAAGTTAAGTTTACACTTCTCTGATATTTAAAATAAAAGAAGGTTAAATTAAAGATGGAAAGGGGAAAAAAACAACTATAACATGGAGGATCCTATATATGTATGAGCACCCCATACATCGTGACTACAGGCTATGGTGCCATGAAGACAACGTAAAGACTAGAAATTACTTAATCCAGTACCTGTCAACCTGAGGATTGCTCCTGCTAGTAAAAGAGAGAGACACATGCATCAAGAAGAGCGAAACATGACTACAAGAACCACCTGGACAAAGTCGATATTGCTAGAAAAGTAAAAAAAAATACATAAATAAATAAAAAAAAGAGGAAGAGGCCCCTAAAGCTGGGTAATGACCCCAGAATAGGCTCCTGCCGCTCTTTATCACAATTAAATGTTGGGCTTGTGATCTTGACATCCATACAGATGTGTGCAGAGAAATAAAAATAACCTGAGATGTAGGAGCAGGAGCAGGAGCAGACTCAGGTGGCAGTGCGTTAGAGGAGCGGCTCCGGGGCGGAGGCTTGGGAGACGCCAGTCCGGGCCGGGGGGCGGCAGCGGCTCCAGCAGAGGCTTGAGGAGCAGGCTGAGGCACCAGCGGGGCAGGTAAGGTGGGCTGCATTGGTGGAGGGAGCTGGGCTTGTATGGGTGGGGGCAGTTGAGGTTGCACTGGAGGCTGCATGGGCGACACAGACTGGGGCTGCATGGGTGATGTCATCTGAGGCCTCATGGGACCTGGCAGTGTTGGGGGTGGACCTAATGGACAGACACAGTGTTATTTTTAAAAATGGTAAGATATGTTAATTTTACATTTTTAGTTTTTTAAAATGGTATGTTTAAATCAATAAATAATTATTAAATAATACATTATCACTAATATAAGTAACCTAATAACTATTATTAGTAATAATAATTATTTCTACCATTTAAAAAAAAATAGGATGTAAGTGTACCTTTGAATGTACCTTTAAATATCTAGAAATATATATTATTATTACATATGTACAAACGGGTTTAAAACATCATTTTAAAAGCAATATGTTTCATGTTTTGAATAAAAATGTACAATTCATTAGAAGCGTTTAACAAACCCAGAGGGAGATCAGATGGCTTGCTTTGGGGTTCAGGAACGGGTCTTGGTGCTCCAGGGTGATTATCAGGAGAGGGTCGTGGGGCCCCAGGATGCACCTCGGCTATGGGTCTGGGGGCTCCGGGATGAGCAGGAGGAGGTCTAGCCTGAGGAGGGACGCTGATGACTCCTGCTCGAGGTGGGATCTAAAGCAAAAAAAATTAGAATTTTAACACGGTATTTTACAAAAACAACCCCAAAAAAACCCAATTAAATAACAGTTAGTCCACTCACCGGCCGTGGGGCGCCTCCAGGGGCTGATCCGGTGGCTTGACCTCGTCCTGAAAAACAGTCAATACAATAAACAATATATCAGTAATAGTTACATGAAATAAGTTAATAAAAATACCAGGAAACCTATTGAAACTATTTCTACAAACCTGCTAACAGAACAATTCTTCACATAATAAATTTAAACAGATGCTTTATAAGTAAGCCTGAAAAACGTCAGATCAGTGCTCCTGTCAAGAATGTAGCTCTATTCTGTGTTGAAACTAGCCAGGGGTTACAATATTCTGGCATGAGGAAGCCCCAAATATGTCCGTCAATGAAATCTACTGTCAGTTACAGATGGTTGGAGTTATATTGGAAGGCTGATGACCGAAGGCAGAGTATGTAGCAACTCACCAGCTGCATCTGCACGTGCTAACGCTGGGCTTTTTTGTCCTTTTGTCAGCATGAGGGAAGAATTTTTAAAAAAATAATCACAAATTATTTTCTGTTTTGTAGCATTCACTTTAGCTAGGGAGAAAATGTATCTGACCCAACAGACTCCTCACCTGACCAGACAGATAATCACTCTCTATTTACAACAGCTAATTCACCTAATTCAACCCATCACTTCACACTGAAACACTAAACCAGAATCACTGGAATAACTGAGACTTCATGCACTGCTTCATGGCCAGATGGATGACCTTAACACCCCTGCCTCATTTATCTTAGCCAGTGCAGGAGATCTCAAGTGATCAGGTTCTCATCATATACAATAACAAACACTGCAAAAAACGTCTAAAACCTAAATTACCTTCATAATCAGTCTCATCAAACTCTAGATCGAGAGGCTCAGCAAAGCCTTCGAAAGAAAATTCAAAATGTTTCCAAATATTAAATTATAAACAAAACTTGGTAATGAAGAACAAAATCCACATGGCAAAATAATGACTTGTAATGACAAAATAATGCCTAAATATTTCATATTTAATACAGTATACCATTAAAAAGCCAAATTTACAATGAGGTTCAGGAAAAGCATGAACAAACCATAGTCAGTCAGCTATGCCAATGTATTATCAGGTGCAACTAACCACGTCAATATTCCACAGTTAATACACAGTGCTGGTTCATGTACAGCATTACCTGCTGAATCTTTCCTAACAGGTGTGGGACTTCTGCCTCCTTTAGAAACCACAGGACATTTTGAAATGAAAGAATGAAATAAAGTAAAATAAAAAAAAAAACAAGTGAAAACAGTATCTAAATGTAGTGCGCTCAATTGTACAGGTGTTTTAACTTCTGGTAAGACCAGATCTTTAAACCAAAAATCTGTCATGCCTGTTTAAGCATTTACAATGATTTCCCAGCTGTACCTGAGGGTGGTGGTGGGCGCTGCGGAGGTGCAGGTCGGGCTGGTGGGGCATTGGGGCGTGGAGGAGGTGGGCGTTTTGGCTCTAATGCCTGTGAATAGAGAGCTCCAGCTGGCTGACCATCAACAGGAGAACCTGAGAGGAAAAAAACATGCTATTATCACAAGTATAAAAATCAACAGTCTGAGGGATTTAGCTCACAGCACTGCAAACCACACAGAAGCCTTGAGACACACACACACACTCTATAAGAGCTCAGGAACCACTGAAGCACATCAGCAACACCTCTGCAAACAGCACTCTTTACCTGCCAGTTCCCTTCTAATGGACGCTGGGCTTAATCCTCCTTTTCGCAGTGTAAAAACAAAGGAAAATTAATGTACTGGAATTTTTGTATGTTGCAGAGTTTAATGAGAAATGAACACTTTTGTATAACTCCGTAGACTTAAATCTACTACAGAGTAACCAAAGAGAACTAATTATTTAAATTGTTTCCTCTTCTACTTCCCTGATGCTTTATGTATACAGCTGTTTAGTTCTAGATTTGTTACTAAAGGAGATTCTTATTCTTAGAAAGGCTTAATTTATTGTTTAAAATATATTTTGCAACTTATCTTTACTTATTGCATTGCTGAATGGAAGTATTAACTTCTTTCAAAAAAAATGTAAATCATACTGGCCCAAACTTTTGAAAAATAAAGACAAAGCCAAAAACTGATATGAATAAGAGTATGTCCCTGTCGAACATAATCAAACACTATCACTACCCTGTGGTGGTCCAGCTGTGCGTGGAGGGGCTCTGCTGGGCCGGATGGGGGGTGCTGGTTCTCCGTGGGTAGGAGAGGGGCAGGGGCTGGTGCGTGGGGATGTGGCAGGGGATGCACCGAGATCCATGCCCGCTCCAGGCTGCAGGTGCTGGGGTAAAATCTCCTCAATCTCCTCGTCCACATCACCTGTCAACACAGCAATAAAAAGCTAATTCCATACTTTTCCAGAGCTCCATATTTTCCTGTTGAGTTTTAGCACCATCCAACTCAAAAAGCTGTCACACCTTCCATGTCATACTCCTCTCCCATGTCAGAGTTTTCTGCTAGAAGGGTGGAGCTGGTGGATGTTGGGATGCTGCCGCAGATTCTCTCCACACTCATTTCCTCCTCTAGACTCTTTATCCAACCTGGACTCCTCAGACGGATGTCTATGGTCTTACCATTCACCTGCATGAACACAACACAAAGAGGGATGGTAAAAAGGTCAATATTATGGTTCCGTGCAATATATAAATGTATGTGAATTTTTTTTTTAGCTAATCTTAACAGTAGAGTCTCTTACAGTAGAGCCGCTCAAAGATAGAGCTGCTAGAGCAGAATATCCCTCTAAAAATGTCACCCACATTTTCTCTTCAACAAACCTGTTTAGAAAAAATATATATATATTCATAATTTATTATGTACATATATACAACTTATGAAGTTATGTTCACAAAGGTTGCATTTATTTAATCAAAAATACAATAAAAAGTAATATTGTGAAGTATTATAAGTGTTATTATTATGTTATATTACTGTGCTATTTATATATATTTTCAAATTTTATTTATTTCTGTGATGACTAAGCAGAAGTTTCAGCAACATTATTCCAAAAATAATTCTAATACGCTGATCTGTTCTTAAGAAACATTTGTTCTTTTTATTAAAATTGGATGAAATATTTTGAAAAATTAATAAATGTCTTCACTGTCACTAACAAATTAAATGTTATATAGCAATTTAAAGAGCAATCAAATAATTGGAAATAAATTATATACACAAAATAACCTGTACCTGATAAGAATAACCTCGCCAAAATTAGCAAACTTGTCCAACAGGTCATCAATCAGTGTATCATCAAAGTAGTCATCAGGACCAGATGTGCAGAGAGAGACGAGAATGGTGCCATCTGGTGGACCCTGCAGGGCGATCACTTCCTTATACACCTGATGTCTGGCCTCTGGATCCACCTCAAGTACGTCCACGTCTATAATAGCCACCACAGGCCTGCAAGAAATGTTAAGCGTACAAGAACAGTGATTTCTAAGCTTAAAGTACCTGTGGTCCACACAAACAAATGCAAAATTTCAACAATTACTTACAGTAAAAAAAATTGATTAAGTAAAAATAAATTGATTCCCTTCTGAAGTACCACTAAGGCCAACTGTAGGGCACTAAACATATTGATGGTGTAAACTTAAAAGTTGTTGTTCTGGTATTAGTTTCTTTCACCTGTGATCAGAGGTTTTGAGCTCTGCTCTACCATAATATTTGAGCTCTCCAGGGCTCCATGGGTACTGATCTTCCTCATTCACTGGGGCTCCTACTACATTCAACTCCAACTCTTCCGCTGTAATACAAACAGCCAGATCTAGTCAAAATTCTTCAAGGGAAACATAATCTGTTGCTGCACTTAAAGTTAATGGTTGAAGAAGTGTTATTTATATACTTCTCACCAGTTTTATCAAAGTTCCACTTCCTTCTCTTCCAGAGCACACGGTCAGTCCAGGCTGGTGTGCGGCACTTCTCACTGGTGTCATAGTCCTCAGAAAACAGGTCGTATTTGTATGTGGGGGCAAAATCCAGCTTCCCTTCAATAAAGCCTCTAAAAACCTGAAATATAAATGAAATACAGAAACAAAGACAGTTAAAACAACATCAAAAATAGTTCCACTTATATACTAATATATAATAGTTTTTTCCCTGTTTTTACCTGTCCAGAATTCTTCTGCTCTACCAGTTGATCCCCAGCAATCAGGGCATCCCAGTTTTGCTGTCTGATCAGCTCTTTTGTCTCTTCATTAGGAATATTTATTCTGTAGTTGAAGTCTCCACACCAGAACACATAATCATGGGAGTACAGGAGCCGGCCCTAAAAATTAATACATGAACAGATTAATAACATGTTATTATTTAATAATAAGAACAAAATAATTACTTAAACATTTATTATATTTGTTTTTATTATTTATAATATATAAAATAAATAAATAATATTAAGTTTAACATTTAATGTATATAAATATTAATAATTTACAAGCAGTAATAAATAATAATTATTATAAAAAGAAGAAGAAGAATGTGTTTAGAAACGGAACAAAACTAACAGATATTTATTTTACATCATAATTTAATTACCATGGGGAAGGACAGTTTGCGTGTAATTTCATTGTAGTCGTCGTTCCTCTCTTTGACCTGTGATTGGCCGGCGGCGAAGTGTGAGCACAAAAAGCAAATGCTGGTGGTGTGGAAGAGCATGCGTATAGCCACACCTCCTTTATTGCCAGTGGCCCCGCCCATTCCAGTCTTTACTGTGTCCACAGCAACGTCCCTATGTGAAATGGCATACAATATGAGATCTCACAATAAATTCTAATCCTTTTAAATGTCTAAAAAAATTATACTGATTTGTCAATCACAAAATGAATACAAATGTATTAATACCTGATGAATGGTGCATGCTGAGGGCGTATGAAGACGAACAGACACACACCCACCAGCTGCTCTGAGGCCAGCAGCACATATTTGTGATCTCGTGAGATGTTCTTCTGCAGTTCTGCAGCCCACAGCTTCTGATTAGTGGTGCTACCAGAGAGGAAAGAGAAGTTCAATAGTTCTCACAGGTAATAAATAAATACTAAATGAATGAGAAGTTTATTGTGTAGCACATTACAACCACTGAACCAAAGGACATTTAGCTTCTGCTTACAGTATAACTACAACCTGTGAACTTTTTGAAATGTCTAACATCAAGTTCTTACCTAGCGCTGACGATATTTCCAGCATTCAGCTCCACCATTTCTTCAAAGCCAATAGCAAAGATGTCCACTGGGTTGGATTTTGCATCTGTAGGACAAAACCCACAAAAGTATTTGCACTAGTAGTTTTTAGCAACCTCATTTCCTTGTAAGTATCATTTGCATCAACTTTGAATCAACTCATACCCTGGAATTCTGGGTGGCCGGCTTTCTTAGGGGCATCCAGGAGCCAGTCATTGAGCGTGTGGTTACGAAATGCAATACTGCGGAACTGCTTGCCCCCGTTCACATTCCACGTACCCACACACACTCTGATCTTTTTGGGACGTGTGTATTTGAAGTGGTTCTGACACATGCCCAGAAGCACTCTGGGAGAGGCTAAAACAGAAAGGTTGAGACACCAATGTTGAAATAATCAATGAGAATATGAAATATGAATATGAAAGTGCACAAAAAGAAAATGCAGAGCATAGGACGTTGACCAATTCAGGGCTGCACAATTATGATAAAAATCCTAAGTGTCGATTATTCCTGAACTGAAAAACCTTTATTGCTTTTCTATAGTATTAAGCCTGAAATGTACATCAATTATACATCGGATTGGTTCAGTCTTTAAATAAAAAAAGCAAAACTATGACTGGTATTATAATCTTATACTAAAACTACTACTCACAATTCTGACTTTAGAATGTAAACTTGAGACATAAACTCGTAATTGCAAGTTATAAAAGTCAGAATTGTGAGATATGAAGTCGCAATTCCGAGTTATATAACTCACAATTGTGTGATATAATTCTGACTTTTTTCTTAGAATTGTGAGATATAAACTCGCAGTTGTGAGTTAGTCCATTTTTGAGCGAAAAAAAAAAAAAAGACTGATGTGTTCACAATTCTGACTTTTTATAACTCGCAATAGTGACTTCATATCTCGCAATTCTGAGTTTATATCTTGCAATTCTGACAATAACTCGCAATTTTGACTTTATATCTTGCAATTCTGACAATAACTCGCAATTCTGACAATAACTTGCAATTCTGACTTTATATCTCGCAATTCTGACTTTATATCTCGCAATTCTGACAATCTCTCGCAATTCTGAGTTTATGTCTCGCAATTTTTGACTTTATATATTGCAATTCTGACAATA
>JAUMHE010000002.1:1031803-1049459 GCA_032359235.1 Enteromius mattozi | reverse complement strand
TGATAATGTTATAAAACAGCAGAGAGTTGTATGAAAGCAATTGATGCATGTCCAAAAGCATTTGCAATTTGTTGGAATGAATGAGAAACTGCTACTATGATGTGCACAAATGACTAATTGTGTTGAGAAATGCATTTGCTGTGCAAATTTAAATAGTGTTGTGAGAAATGCACCAAAGCGACTGAGAAAAACTGTAAATGTAATGGTGAGTTGACGTAAATTTTATAAAAGGTAATTCAATTAAGATATTTTTACAATACATATTTATAAAAACAGTTAATAATTGTGTAATTTGCATGCTTCCTATTTATCTTTTTTGGCAATTTAAAGCAGTGTATTTGTAATGAGTTTTAGTTTATATACTTGTAATTTTATACTTTTTATACTTTGTGTGCACCCTTAAAAAGACACTGAAATGATTTTGAAGCATTGTATAAAAAAAAAAATTTGCATGCACTAGAAAAATATTTTCTGTTTTTCTAATTGCACTTTTAAAGGTGGGGTAAGTGATTTCTGGAAGCCAATGTTGATATTTGAAATCACAAACACGCCCCTATTGCCCCATTTTGATAGCTCTGCCCCACTCATATATAGCCAACGCAACCCAGGCAAAGATTAGTTCTGTGAAACAAAGCATGTTATACTGAAACAAAGCAACCTCAGCCTCCAATCGTAGGGGAAAAAAGTGAATCTACTTTGTTTGTGCTTCCAAAAGAGGACATAACTAGAAATCAATGGTCAAGTTGTATTCACAACACTGTTCCAGAACAGTTCACCACAAATATTAGAGTGCGTTAAGCACATTTAAAGAGGACTGATTACTAAAACCTGCAGAGCAAACTATGCTGGCTGTGCACAGAGACTATAAAGTGGAGTAATTCTACCTCTGCAAGGATAGGCTGGCACTTCTTACTCACAACCTTTAAGTAAGTTATGCTTTCTTATTAAAAGAACCTGCTACTTATTATTCAACTGCAATTTTTGAGCAGTGAAGGGCAGCGTTAGTGCTTGTTGTTTGTTGTCCAATCATGAATACAGACATGGTGTTATGTTTATGAGGAGCGATGCAACGCTACGTGTAAAAAAACAGTACTAAGTCATGATAATCAGAAATTATATCACCACTGGATACAACAAATGCCTGGTTTGTAATGTGTTTTATTGTTTTGGTGTCATAGCGCCGGGACGCAGCATCACGTTATGGTAAGGGGTGTAACATTTCCGCCACATGCTTGCAGTATTCGGCTAATCAGAGCACACCTTGCTGTTTTAGAAAGATGAGCTTTGTACAAATGGACCCGTCTCAGGAGGCGGGGCTTAGAGGAGAAACAAAAATGTACAGTATGTGGAAAATAATGTGTTTTTTTGTACCTTAAACCGCACAAACACATTGCATTAAACCAAATACACAAAGTAATGTTCTTTTTAGCACCATTATATGACCCCTTTGAAAAGAGATTTGCTGTCTGTATAAATATTAGTAGGGTTCAAGAATTTTGTGTTTTTGAACAAGCAGTGTCTGGCCATGGCCTCTCTAAGGGTAAAATCCAATCAATTTTAATTAGCCAGGTCTCTTTGTAGCAGACACTAATACGGTTTTAAACAGACGCCATGAATATAGAAGCCTGAAAAAGCTTTTCTTTCCATATCTTCACAAACAAGTAGGCTATACACAAACTCTCCAACCTACACTAACAAAGAACAGGAGACATTTAATTTATTGTGTGTGGCCGATGTAAATCAATACTGACATTCTGCAAGCTTATCCCATTTTATAATAATTCACTGTCATTATCTCCTCACATGCTTTAACGATTCAAATGAAGAATCTATTGGTATTTGTTTAGAAAGACTAGAATTGGTGATATTGGATTAGTTTTCTGTTCTCATTTTGATTCCTCTGTTTTTCTTTCTTTATGTAGGTTGTGAGTATTTATATTGAGATGTGTGAATATCAAGATATTTCTGTTATTGCCTGGAGGTAGCAGTATACCCAGCTCTCACACAGGGCTCATATAGAAACATCTAAAAGCTAATTCAGCTGTTTGTTTATTTCCCCATCATCTTACCTCTCACTGACGTATTTATTTCCCATGCAAGGAATCTGCAAGGTGTAGCACAGTATAGATGTTATATGATTTATTCACCCTGTGTTATATAAACAATTATAGCCAGAGGTTGAAAGGATAGACTGTCTCCAGCAGCACTTGAAGGAAAAACATACTATTTCTGAACTGAAAAAAAAAAGCACGGTTTGTTCTTTTTGAATGGATTAACTGGCTTTGATTGCCAACTGGAATACAAGCTTACACTTTTGAATTTATTTAACATGTTTTTTAAGGGGAATTATTGATGATTTGTTTGCTGCTAAGCCAGCTGATTTCAGAAGTTGTTGCTAAGCTTGTGCAATACTCTTATAAGCATATAATATTTAATAAAAACATTTTCAAGTGACTTTATTAATTTAAAAAATATTATTTAATTATTTATTTGTTTGTTATAACAAAAATTGTAACAATACATTGAATGTATGGAACGCCATTTCCACAATCGGATTAAAATACATTTATTTATGGCTTTTGTTTATGATTTTTTATGACAGGATAAAAAGAAACTAAACTGAATTCTGACATTTTTTTCTCACAATTACACATCTTGCAATTCAACCCCCCCCCCCCCCCACACACACTTTAAGTCGCTACTTTTAAACTTAATAGTTTTTTTATATTTATATACTATCTCAATTCAGCATTGCGAGAAAAAAAGTGAGATAAAAAATTGGAATTACCTTTTTTCATCCTGTGGCAGGAACATTCTGTGATTGCCTTCACCATGAAGGATGCTTGCAAGCATCTTCTAAATCATTGAGAATCAGATGACTGATATTATACAAACAACTGTGGAAGAGAAATAAAAAAAAAAAAGGAAAAGGAAAAAGGATAAACAGAAGCAGATTTTCAGTTTGGGCTGAAGACCTGCATATTCTCAGAGTTGTTTGAATATGACAGGTGGTGAATATTTTGCTGAGGAATTATGTGAAATTTGCTTTATGGCTCCGCATCTTTCATTTGTATGTCCTTCAGATCTCTGAGATGACATGAAATTCTCCCAGAGAAACGTCTTTGGCTGCTGCTGCAGTTTGATTTTTCTTGCTCTGTGATGTTTGAACCTGTTAATCTGACAAATTGCAGGAAGGATGTGAAGTTTTAGAGTTGGCTTCTTCACACTTAATGCTTCAAACCCAGATCAGTGACTCAGTTTCACAGGTTTGAACAGGAGAGACAAAAATCATCTCAGTGTCTGGACACATTTCATCTGTACTGTTGTGAAAAAATGGCACAGGTGCACACCGGTTTACAGACTAGACTGTCCAAAACGTTCATCTGTTCTAACAGACAGCTTGGCAAAATGATAAATTCCTGATGATAAATCTGCAGGTTTCATTTTGCTGTTGAGCCAAAACAAATTATATTCAGAAGGACAGTGTCTCGATTTACTCTGAAACATTTTCATCTCAATGTAAAATGACATTTCTATTTAACCCGTGCTGAGATAAATTACAATCAGTTTTGAGATAGTTATTGAGAATTCATTCAGTCTATTTTCAGTATATTCGGTGTTACACTGTCAAGCATAAAGTCATTGATAGAGCTTAAAATAATGCATTTCCTTCTTGTTGTTCCTTATTAAAGACTGACTGAAATCACTAGCTGTATAAAGTAATTATTATTATTATTATTGGTCATGCAAACCTTTTTAATTAGCATTTAAAATCTGAGTTTACCTTTAAAGACTGCCCGTAATACTAGCCTACTAGACGTCGAGTGGTGAACCGTATAAACATGTACAAGCACACTCTCAAGAGAGAAAGAGAGAGAGCGTGAGAGAGAGAAAGAGAGAGAGACTATGCAGACAGGACATCTGGTAGCCTTTGCGCTCCAAGTCCCTTCAGTGATCAAAATAACTCTTACGGAAAGATGAGAACGCGTCACACCAAAGTGCCATGAAACCACCTTGGGAAAGCGAATATGGAAGATGATGAACGATCAAAGATCTCGCACATGCACTTTCTGGAGACAACAAAAAATGATCGGCTTTGGGAAACTCTGCAGATTAGCTCCATCTTGAATGCGAAATGAGAGGATCACTGAACCTCGCTGCGCGTACAAATGGATATTATTTTCCCGCGTTCTATTTCCATCGTTGCGCATTTTCGCGCTTCTTTCTCTGTGGAGGCGGTTGGAGTGTAACGGGTTTTCTTCGCGCTGGGCACCTGTTGTACGTTAGTTAGACGGAATCAGTCACGAGTCAGTGCAACATGCAAAACCAACAGGTGAGGTGAGATTCCGTTATTTCATGAAAGCGCACTTCACCAAAAAACGCAAATTCTGTTCTTTGTTCGACCACATGTTGTTAAATCTGTGTGACTTTCTTCCGTTAATCACAAATGGAGGTGTTAGGCAGAATGACAGCCTCAGCCACCATTTACTTTGTTTCGTCTTTTTATATAAATGGATACTAAGGCTATTATTACATGTAGTTTCGTGTAACAGTAAAAAAGTAAGTCATACAGGTTTATAACAACAAGCTTGAGTAGGCTGATGACAACAGAAATTGCAATTTGCTTGTACGATTCATTTAAAGTGACAACGAGTTCAATTTTATAAAAGCCTTTTCCAGAGAATTACTGTGGTATTTGAAAATTAGTAATACATTCTCGAATAAGTCTCTCTGAAGACTGTTTTAAACTACTGCTTTTCACACTGACGCTTACCTACCTTTATATAGTGTGCATCATGTTTGCGCGTTGATTATTTTTTTGACAAAAACATGTATAGCCAGAAATGCTGCTGAGGTAGGCAGCTCACTATATTTTGAGACACAGCCTGCGGCAGTCATGAGTGGAGACTGAAGAGCGCACTGCGCACTGATTTGTCTCCGTTCATCAAACACTTCTGCGCACATTATGAAAATATCCTCGTAAAACCACTTTACTGGCCTAAAGGTTCATTAATAGACCGAATAATTCCAGAATTCAAATCTATGGGCTGCAGATGTGTCTAAAACGCCTTTAAAAATCGAAATAAACACTTGTTTGGTTGAAGTAGCCTGACATTTCTTGTTGCTTATAGCCTATCATCAAGTTCATCCAAGGTAGTGTTCTGAAAGTGTGAGCTCAACCAATTTATTGAACTCTGATCTGAATGTTTTCGCTTAATTAAATAAAATAAATTAGCTTAAATTATTTGTAAAATATTGTACATCATTAGTGTACAGGGAATTACTGTATGAGTGAGTGGCCACCGGGTAAGTTACTGAATACAGAATTCATTCTCACCAAACACACACACAAAATTAAATGCACATAAAACAGCACCTTTGTAGAATATAAATGAAATAAATTCAAATGATCATATTAATATGGTGACTTACACAATGCAGCATAAACAACATGTTCTCATACAGTATGTTCGAAGGCTTTGTCTACTTTAGTGCAAGGGTGCAACCTATAGGCTAAGTAATATTTTCATTACAATGTTGGAATTTAGGTAACTTGGTAAAACTGCAAAACATCAAACTTAAGCCTCTAAAATTTTCATTTGATACAGTAAGTGTAACGAGTCTACAGGTTTGAGAACACTGAAAAGACTGTTAAGGACCGTAATGTTTTATCACTAGACTATATTTGTCAGTGTCAGTCACAAGTGTAAGTGTTATATATTTGGATCTGTAAAACACCATGAGGTTTCGGAACTGGAATTGTAAAAATCTGTTGAAGAACAAAATGTTTTAACAGCATGTTCCTGTAACACACACCAGAAAGCACTGTCCATAAAACATTAGCAGCATCTACAAGCTGACTCAATTGTGGATGGTTGTATATTGATTTTCACTCCCCTGATGCTATAAACCTATTATGACAAATATCCAGCTCATATTTGGAGGACATATGCAGATTTCAGTAACTACAGAAAATGTACACATTTTGCCTACAGAGCGCTGCAGTGCAGTTATGACATAATTTCTTGGCTAACCCGAAAGTTAGCATCAAAGCCCAACAAAAACCCAACAGGATTTTTTTCACTGGCTTTTGGATTATTGCAAAAATAAGCTATATGTGACTAACAAAAGTTGTAAGTTTTGATGGTCACCATAGTCTTCATAAATAAACACAACCTTTATTCATTTTAAAGCAATACAACTACCAGAAGTGTGTAAAAAACAGGATATAAACAAACCAAATCATGGTTGTGAAAAACCTCTCTGCATCCCTGTAATTGGATTGATTTGAATAATTTAATAAAATTTATGTACCAAGCAATAGGAAAATACAAGTATTGGATTGGGACTCATAATTGACAGGAATTCAATATTCAATGACTTGGATCTGGGGCACAAAGAACCTGATTAGGACATCCCTAGTAAATATATCTTAAGATAGTGTTAACCACAGACCTTATTTAAGGTGTTTAAAGTGCCCCCATTGAGCCCTTTTTAAAGTATATTGTTTTAGGAGTCTTCTACAATAGGTTTACATGCACGCAAAGTCAAACAACATTTTTGATTTGTCAAAATGTGCATTTAATATCACCTAATGTTCCAATGATTTGTTCGAAGCAGTGTCTCTAAACCCCTTTTTTGCATGAGCCTACTCTGCTCTGATTGGTCAGATGGCCCAGTCTGTTGTGATTGGTCTACCACATATAGCTCATGTCAGAAACAATACTCCTATTTCCATAGTTCCATATTCTAAATGATCGATAGAAAATATAAGCACCAATTATTTGTCAAAATTACAATTTTAGATTTTTTATAGGAGCCAACTGGTCCAAATAAACTCAAGCCAATTTTCAAGAACAAGCATTTTGTGAATCCCACAATTAACTGTTATGTTATTATGTTATATATCTTCCCCTGTCACGAAAGTGGGAATTCAAATTATTAATGACAGTTCTTTCTTTTGAGAGACTTTGTAGATCATTTGCATTCGAATACATGCAAGCTGCATAAAAGACAATATTTGAACCGGTGGAACTGGTAGTGATAAATTGTTAACTTGTTTTTGGGTTTTGCTCTACGAAAATACAACATCCCTGCAGCAGACTTAGTGACTTACATCAATCCAAATGACAGCTCAAGAGGGCATTTTCAGAGTTCATTTGTGTGGTGAGGGAAAGCAAAACTGATCCTAACGTTTGGATATGAAAAGCCTGATAAACTGTTGGAAGGTGTCAACAGGTTAAATCCTCTGCATACATTTTATTTATAGCATTAATGATGACTTTTGAATGTACCAATTAGCTTATATGCCCTTATAACAAAACCCAGTCCATGGTATACTGTACATCAGGGGTCACCAAGTTCAGTCCTGGAGGGCCGGTGTCCTGCAGAGTTTAGCTCTAACCCTAATCAAACACACCTAAGCATGCTAATCAGTGTCTTCAGGATCACTAGAAAATCACAGGTAGTTGAGTTTTTTCAGAGTTGGAGCTAAACTCTGCAGTACATTGGACCTCCAGGGCAAGATTTGAGGAATCCTGGTATATATCAAGGGTCACCAAGTTCAGTCCTGGAGGGCCTGTGTCCTGCAGAGTTTAGCTCCAACCTAATCAAACACCCCTGAAGAAGCTAATCAAGGTCTTACTAGATATACTTGAAACAGTGGCAGTGGCAGGTGTGTTGAGGCAAGTTGGACCTAAACTCTCCAGGAGCAAGTCTGATGATCCCTGGTAAACATTTTTGACTTAACCTACTTCAATTGTGCTCTTAACTCCATTAAGATCTTGTCCCATTAGAAGTATCTGAGGTTTACATTGTGGCCTTTAACATAACGCCCAAATCTAATAACCTCAGAGTCAACAGAAAACCAAGCAAACGAGGGCTAAGTGTCATGCTAATGGGATGTTGGGTGTGGAGATGATGGTTTAGGGCCATTTCCTCTGTAATGCACGATTCCTACCCTCATTTACCAGCATCCTTTCATTGTCTGTACTTGCTCTCTCTATTTCCTTCTCTCTTCTTGCCCAGTTGTCTCACATGAAGCCATAGCAGCAATGTCACAGCTATACTTTCAAAGGACGGACAAATCCTCATACAGGGACCGGATTCCTCTGCGGATAGTTCGAGCCGAGTCTGAACTGTCACAGCTGGAAAAGGCCTACCTGTGCGCTGTGGAGAAGGGCGACTATGCCAGCGTCAAACAAGCTCTGATAGAGGCTGAGATCTACTTCAAAATCAACATCAACTGCATCGACCCTTTGGGACGGACAGCTCTGTTGATTGCCATTGAGAATGAGAACCTGGAAATCATAGAGTTGCTGCTCAGCTTTAACGTGTACGTGGGGGATGCGCTTTTACATGCTATACGAAAGGAAGTGGTGGGGGCTGTGGAGCTGCTTTTGAATCATAAAAAGCCCAGCGGAGGCATACAGGTAAGATGGCAAATTTACTTCAGAGTTTCCTGTAAACCCAAAACAATTTGGTGTCTCACCTACTGTAGCATCTCTCGGGTATTCTTTTCAATTCAACTTACACTTGCGGGAATTCCCAGTTGCCTTGGTAATCCCTTCTTTTGTGAAGCGACTGTAAATGTGCAGATTATGTCCAAACTGTTTCAGAGCATTTCAAATAGTTTTTCCTGTCCATGTCGCAGTGATACCTGGAACCAGAGAAAGCACTAATCCTCTCTGAAAGTTCCCTGTAGACCTGGCTGTTTAATTAAAAGTTTTGAAAGTAGTGTTCTCCTTAATAGCGCTTTCTTGCTTTTCCGTGAAGATTACTTGTATTATCCTTTTCACTGTCTTGCAGCTGAAAATTAAGTAATTTTCCACTTTGTTTGAAGGGCTGTGACCCCTGCTACAGATAAAGTGCTAATGACTTCTGTGGCACACAGTGTGGCAAATTGATTGTCATGCCACCATGTCTCACAGAAAAATAAGGTGAATTTTTCGTAATATCTGGTTGAACAAATTAAATACATATTTGATTTTTTTTGTGGGATAGCACAGAGTAATTGAATCACGCATTAAGCAGCTTAAAGGCTTTGTTCAGACAGGCAGAAAAAAAAAATTCTTGTTGTATACTACAGAAAATCTCACTCAAATGCAGTTTTTATTGTAGTCTGAACAACAAAACAAAAACACATGAGATTGTACTTAGCCTTATCCAGATCACATTTGTTATGTGGTTTGGAATCACAATAGTGCCCAATTAATTTTTTCAATAGTGCCATCTCTTAAGTGTGAGTAAACAGTATAATGACAGTTTACTCACTAATGATAGAATCACAAATGGTATTCATTTTTGTTTTTGTTGTTATTATAGACATACAGATACATCCATTCCAAAATTTGGGGCCAGTATTTATTTATTAATTTTTTTAAAGAAATTGATCACATTTTATGGCATTTATATGAACTTAGAACTTTCTATTCATCAAAGAAACGTTTTAAAAAAAGCACAGCTGTTTCCAACCTTGATAATTCTGTGAGAAGTTTGTTAAATATCAAATCAGCATATTAGATTCATCTCTGAAGGATCATGTTACACCGAAGGCTGGAGTAATGGTGCTGAGAATTCAGCTTTGCAATCACAAGTATATATTTTATTTCAAAATATGAAAGGTTTTTCAGAATTTATGTATTTTAAATTAAATAAATGTCCTGGTGAGCATAAGACATATCTTTTATCCAAATCCAAACTTTTGAAAAGTAGTGTATATATAGTCATCTAGCAACACTTTTAATTGTTATTTTACGTTATGGGGAGGACCCCGACTGAATGTGAGAAATTGTAATTAATATGGTGGCAAGAGGAATGGATGTCTTAAGTTAATAAAGCCAATCAGATTTTTGATAAGTTGGTTGGCTGATGTTAACATGTTTATATCATGCACACAAAATATCTGCCCCGGGGGTGTAACCAAGATCGACTGATTGACTTGCCTTGCATGGACTTTAATTTACTGTAGAATAAGACACCATGAAGCATCCTGGAGTTAAAGGTCACAGTAATAGCTTGTGGCTTCTTTAACAATAAATCAATTTCTTACTCAGTATTCTTGCCTTGTTTTCCAGTGAAAACATAATTAAAATAAGATACAACTGGGAAAGGTATTGTTTTCTGAGAAATCAACCATTAACGCGGTTTATGCTTGAAATATTTTCCAAAAAGGATTTGAGTGGATTCAACCAGTTTTTTTCACATTTCTCTGAGAACAAGACTTTAAAATCGTAATTCTGCTTTTTCAAGCAGAAAAGGCTGAATTTTTAAACATGTTTATACTAGAAAACAAGACAAAAATACAAAATAAGAAATTGACTGTGAACTTTACCAACCCTGATTTCTCTTGTTTCTAGGTGCCACCTATCCTGTTGGATAAACAGTTCTCTGATTTTACCCCTGACATAACCCCCATAATCTTAGGCGCTCACACCAACAACTATGAAATCATCAAAATGCTGGTTCAGAAGGGTGTATCCATGCCCCAGCCCCACCAGGTGCGCTGCAACTGCATGGAATGTGTGTCCAGCTCAGATGTGGACAGCCTGCGACATTCCCGATCCCGCCTCAACATCTACCGAGCCCTGGCCAGTCCCTCGCTCATCGCCCTCTCCAGTGAAGACCCCTTCCTGACGGCCTTCCAGCTCAGCTGGGAGCTCCAGGAGCTCAGCAAGGTGGAGAATGAATTCAAGTTCGAGTATGAAGAGCTATCCCAGCAGTGCAAGCAGTTCGCCAAAGACCTGCTCGATCAAACGCGCAGCTCCAGAGAGCTCGAATTGATTCTGAACTACAGAGATGATGTGAATATCCTGGAGAACGAAGGGAATAATGATCTCGCCAGGTTGAAACTGGCTATCAAGTACCACCAGAAAGAGGTGAGTTTTGTGCTCTTCAGACATCAACATTGGACAACAAGAACTTTGAAAACAATCTAAAACTACTTCAAGATCATAAAAGAATCACTCCAGATAGGAACAGCACTTGAGCGTATTACAAAGGTTCATTATCACAAACACAGGTGTTTGTAGTTGCTTGTTTTAGTTGTTAGTTACTGTGCTTGGATATCTGCCCTGGGTTTGGCAATTTGGTGTATTTTACATGTTGTGGATAATATATTTCAGGTGGCGGTGTTTTTCTACTAATCAAATTTGGGGTTTTAAAACTAGAATATTTTCACCCCAAGAAAGTAGGTTGTTTTTATTCCCTTTAGAGCCTTAGCTCCCAACCATGTTCCTGGATGCCCGTTTCATTTCTTGGAGTCTCTACTACTGAGCTGAATCAGATCTGTTAGACAAAGAAGACATGCCAAATGTGCAGTGTTGGGGCATCCAGGAACATAATTGGGAACCACTGGTCTATAGGGATGCTACAGAGTGGCTGCAACATTATATAGATCTATGTTGCCCCCTTCTGTGCACAATAAACATTACAAGCTCTTTCTGTCTGAAAGGTAGAAGGAAATTTCTCATTTTGAAGGAGAGGCTTCTGTGTGATATACATCAACTTGCAGGCTTTTACTTTTCCATGTATATGTAGGGTACCGCACTTGCTTAAAGATGACTGAAAATGGAGAAAGAAGTGATGCTTACAGGCTGTGGAAAATGTCGCCTTTTATTCACCTGTGGCATCTTTATGTAATTTAATAGAAGCCCACCAGGATCTTATTATTCCATAGCATTGAATAATAGTCAATGAAACTCCTCTGGAAGATCTTCAACATCACAATCAGATGATAGCAAATTAAAACACATTTTGGGGTGGTACCTTTTCAATAACTTAAAATTATGTATGCAAATAGTACATTTTACTTAA
Organism: Enteromius mattozi; assembly: GCA_032359235.1. NCBI lineage: Eukaryota > Metazoa > Chordata > Actinopteri > Cypriniformes > Cyprinidae > Enteromius > Enteromius mattozi. The sequence goes on along the minus strand of JAUMHE010000002.1, from coordinate 1,037,645 downwards.
AATGTACCAGCCTAGTGACAACATTTCAAAAAAATAATAATAATAAATAAATATATAGTTTTTGTGAATATTTAAGTAAATTTAATATGTATTTATATTTGTTACATTTTATAATTACAAAACATATACATAATTATTTAATTATTTGCATTTTTTAACGACACATTCTGCTGATTTTACTACTAGTGACATCACAAAATGACAGTCGTATGTTAAATTAACACAAGTCAGTGTTGGCTTGCTGTTTTCCATGTGCAGCCCAGATGGTTTTACAAAAGATGCAGAAAAGCTGTCATGCAACATCCATATGGGAGTTGAACCCAGATATGAGAACCAGATAGAGCAGCCTGAGAGAAAAGAACGTGTTACTGTAAGCCTTTCTGTGCCTTTTTTGTTTTCTCTTTTACAAATGGCACTTGTTTCTCATTAGGACATTGCTTCGTTATTTGTGTTCTCCTGCAGAGAGTGTTTCTTATGCAACTGAAGAAAGCGATGACAGCCTCCATGCATGATAGAAAGCAGAAAATGATTTTGCTTTGCTGCACATTCCAGTGAAAAAAATGCAAGCAGATAATTGAATTAAAGTTCAGCAAAATCCCAATAACACATTACATGTAATGTTTGTCTTGATTTATTTAGTTAACAGTGACTTTATTCATTCAATGTCAATTGAATCTCTCCTCATTATTCTGTGGTTAGTTTGTAGCACAGCCAAACTGTCAGCAGCTACTCGCATCTCGCTGGTACGATGAGTTCTCAGGCTGGAGACGCCGCCATTGGGCCAGCAAGTTCATCACCTGTATGTTCATCGGATTCCTCTTCCCTTTCTTTTCGCTGTTCTACCTGATCGCTCCCAAGAGCCACTATGGACTCTTCATCCGGAAACCCTTCATCAAGTTTATATGCCACACTGCTTCCTACCTGATCTTCCTCTTTCTGCTGCTGTTGGCCTCCCAACACGTGGACAGTGACAGCAACAACCGCATCTCGTTTAAGCAGAGTCCAGTGCCCAGCACTGTGGAATGGATGATCTTACCCTGGATATTAGGTAATTTGTGTTTAGGGCTAAAAGGTCTATTTGAACAGTTTTTGATCAGATTTGATCAGATTGTTCAGTTACAGATTAATTGAATTTCTTTGCTCTACAGGATTTGTATGGGCTGAGATCAAACAAATGTGGGACGGTGGCTTTCAGGATTACATTCACGATTGGTGGAACCTCATGGACTTTGTCATGAATTCTCTGTATCTGGCCACTATCTCATTGAAGTTCGTCATAAACTTCATGGTAATAAATCAAAACAATAAATACTATTACACTTTTTATATAAAACCGAATTGGGCATAATTTTACCATTTCATTAACAGATTTGATGCTTTACAAACTTAAACATTTCCCTGATATTTTATGTGTGGATTATTATTTGTCAAAAGAACATTCCAGGCATTGGAACATTCATTTAAAAAAAACAATAAACAGTAATATACAATACTGTTCAAAATTGGGTCACCAAAATATCCAAAAAATCCTCACCAAGACTCCACTTATTTAATTACAAATAGAGTACACTCATATTATCATGTATTATTGGGGCCAGGCACTTATTGTATCTGTTTGTTTTCTTATTTTTCTCCTTCATCTTCAGCCTTTAGCCTATGGCAGCCCATAGAACCATATTTTAAAAAGTTGTAAAATCTGGCACAGTCTCAACAGTAACCTTAGCAAATTTGGAGTCTCCAATTCTAACCATAGTGTCTAAAATTAAATATATATTTATGCTAATAACTTCTGAACTGAAAAGCAGTTCAGAAGTTGATTTCTTGGCTCATGCGGAGTCAAATGTATAAAAAAAAATAAAACAAATTTTAGGTCAGGAATTTTTTTTGCCATTTTAAACTTATCTTGAAAGGTCAGATTTTTTAATACCAAAATTGGGTTAGATCATATTTAGACCATACTGGCACAAACGTAATCAAAACTTTTTGATAAACCCAACCCAAATTGAATGAAAGGTTATATCTCATCAACACTTTTAACTTTCATTGTGGACAAACAAATTACTTGTCACTGGAGAGTATATTGGGTTGTGACTGGTTAGGATAAGGTCTAGTCTTAACTGGAAAGAAGTTGACCAGAGTTTTGAAATGATATGATGATACTATAATTCTCAACATTTATCTTTCTGCAGCACGCTGAAAACTACGGGCAAAGGGGGGATTGGCCGATGTGGCACCCTGCCTTGGTGGGCGAGGCCTTGTTCGCCATTGCTAACATATTTAGCTCCCTCCGACTGATTTCACTCTTCACAGCCAACTCACACCTGGGCCCCCTTCAGATCTCTCTCGGCCGAATGCTCCTGGACATCCTCAAATTCCTCTTCATTTACTGCCTGGTGCTACTCGCATTTGCAAATGGACTCAACCAACTGTATTTCTATTATGAAACTCAAGGAGTGAAAACTAACAATGGCACATGCAAGGGTATTCGCTGCTCAGAGCAGAACAATGCATTCACCACGTAAGCAATATCATATCTATAGATTTGATCCTAATATTGCTTGTTTTGCAGTAAAATAGTAATATTATGTTTTTGGATTGTTTTTTCCAGCATGTTTGAGACATTGCAGTCATTGTTCTGGTCTATATTTGGACTTGTTTCCCTGCATGTGACCAATGTTGAACCCGATCATGAATTCACTGAATTTGTTGGAGCCACAATGTTTGGGACCTACAACATCATCTCTCTGGTGGTGCTTCTTAATATGCTCATTGCTATGATGAATAATTCCTACCAACATATTGCTGTAAGTATTGTACATTATTAGTTATTTTTTATTTTTTTGGGGCACAATTAAAATTTATCATTTGTATAATTTAAGTTTCTGATGTCACTTTTTGCATCAGTAGTTCAGTGTATGCCCCTTTGGTGTGACAAATGAATTACAAATGAAGAGTTCATTTGCAAAAACTGATCAACTTTCAGAAGCCGATAAGTCCATTTTAGCGAATCAGCGCACTGGATTCAGGTCAGGTGACAAGGCTACTTTCACTTTGAAAAGACTCGCTAGCTGAGAAGAGTTTTGTCAAAGCTAACTAAAAGTGGATAATTTCAACAAAGCGGAAACGTTGTGTAACAATGGTGAGGGAAAATCTCTGTGTATTGTGTGTTGTTATATCTATACAGTCTATGATCACAACAACATTTGTCAGGCATCTATATTGTCATCTAAGGAGACTACAAAGATTAAAAAAGTGTTTTTAACTCTAAAACTTCACTAAAACATGAAATGTGGAGATCTGCTTTTTCCAAAAAATTACTGTTGGCGTCAGGGCCGCTTCCGGCCAAATGGGTGCCCTAAGCAGAATAGTATTGTTGTGCCCCCAACCTCAAAAAAAAAAAAAAAAAGAAAAAGAAAGAAAGAAAACACCTACTAGCCTATAAGGGGTCAAAATAGAACTTTTATAAAATATAAAAGTAAATAAATTGTAATTACATTGTATTATTTATAAATTACAATTGTAGCCCTAGACAGAAACAAGCCTATGATTTTATTAATACAGTGTGATTGATTTTATGGTCTCAAGCATTCAGAAATCACACAAAATAAACCGTCCACGTTTTTTTGAATACATTTAATAGGCTGTAGAATTTCTATTATAAAAATGTGGCCAAATTAAAAAATAAATAATAAATTAATTAATTGGTTATTTGAATTAAATCTTTGGTCAATATTAAACAAAGATTGGATCGTCCTGTAAATGAAACATTATGTATTTTTAAAGTGTTATTCAATAAAAAAACATAATTAAAACATACACCATAAATTGCCTCGTTGTTTTAATATAATACATTTTACGTCATGGAAACTGCAATGTTAAGTCAGATGCGTTGTTGTTGGTGGTGAAATCACTGACAATGAAACACACTAGTCTACAAACGTCAGTCAAAAATGTTTCACAAGATTATAAACGTATTACCTGAAATTGAGGAACCGGCTTCATCTCTGTTTTTTTTTTTTTTCCCTTTCTCTGCGCCGGGTTGCGCTGATGTCTTTTCCCTGATATAGCCTAGTTGTCCATCAGTTATGATTATTTGTATTCAACCGCAAACATAAGTGAGAGCGAGAGCGAGTGCGCGTGCCGGCGCAGATGCGGGAACGCGTGTCACGTGTGCTTATACTGCACTGCGTTCACCATAAATATTTATTTTTTAATATTTAGCCTTTTATTTTTTGAGAAATTGGGATGGTGCTCCCCTGGGAGCTGGTGCCCTACGCAGACTGCGAACTCTGCTTATCTGTTTTGCTATTTAACAAACTTTTAATATGTAAAAAACAAACAAAACAAAACACAGTTTCAATATACTTTAATTTTGTAAATAAACTGCATTTGTTTAAGTTATCATTACTTAATCAAAACAACCCAACTGCATATCACTTAGAATTATCGGTTATCAGTTATTTTTGCAAATGAACTCTTTAAATATTATTTCAGGTTACTTTTAAATTGGCATATTCAGCTCTTCTCTTGGATTGTTCCACAGGACCATGCTGATATTGAGTGGAAGTTTGCCAGAACGAAACTTTGGATGAGCTACTTTGAGGAGGGCGGCACGCTGCCTCCACCGTTCAACATCATTCCAAGTCCAAAATCAGCATGGTACTTCATCAGATGGATCAAGACCCACTGCTTCAACATTAAACACAGAAAAAGAACAGAGACGTTTGGATCACTTGGGGTAATAAGCCATTTGCTCACCTCTTCTGTTTATTATAAATATTCAAATTTGGTTTAGTTCACTTGAAAAATTTAAATTCTGTCATCATTTATTCACCCTCAAGTTTCTGAAGTGTTTTATGGATTTTTATAGGACTGTTTGTGCTGTTTTTGTCCAGACAGATGGTGATTTATATTGTCAATATACAGAAAGAGCCAAACATCACAAAAAAAGAAAAAAAAAAGAGTCCATGTCTTGTGAAGTCAAAGATTGCTCTGTATGATGAGTAATCTTCAAAATGTTCAAACGAGGCTAAATGATTCAGTGAACAAAATGATTGGAGCTGCTGAGGTTTTCACTACCTTGTAATATAGCAAAGTAGGTGTCATGAAAAATCAATACAATTGATCTATTATCTTTTTTTCCTCAGATGCGTGCTGCTGAAAACGTCCGCACAAACCGCCAGTACCAGGTAATGGTGTGTCTTTCAAAGCAACCGATCATTAAATCTGTCTACAAAGTGCACTTTTCATCAGCTCAACAGATGAAAGGTTCCAGCTCACCACAATCTCTTATTTCATACAGTGTAAATCAACTCAAGTCCTTCTGAATTTAGACATTAATCTCCCATTCAAATACCCCTTGACTCTTTTGAAAGACTCTATGGGATGCTTATTTGGTCTAATCTTTTCCCGGTTCATAATCAAATTGATTAATTTTTTTTAGGAGGTACTGAGAAATCTGGTTAAGCGATATGTGGCAGCAATGATAAGGGATGCTAAAAAAGAGGAGGGATTAACTGAGGAGAACTTTAAGGTAAAGTGTACTTGTTTTTTTAGTTGAGTACATGATGATATTTTGATTTTAACATTTTCTGTTTTTACTTTAGTTGAACATTTGGTAATTTTGTTATGTACATATACAGTACTGTGCAAAAGTCTTATGCCGCTAGTATTTTCACCAACAAAAAATGGCATTAAATCGGTTATTTCTATCTTTTGCGGTAGCGAGTCAGTTAGAAATATCAGTTTACATTTCCAAACAATACTTTTGTCATTAATTGTAATAATGCAGTGAGATTATTGTCTGCGCAAGGAGTCTGACAACAGCCAGTGCTCCACACAG
>JAUMHE010000002.1:1001675-1031703 GCA_032359235.1 Enteromius mattozi | reverse complement strand
TTATAATATATTTAGTGCTGTCAAACAATTAATCGGGATTAATTGAATCCAAAATAAAAGTTTTTTGTTTACATACTATATGTATGTGTACTGTGTATATTTATTATGTGTATTTAAACACACACCCATACAGTATATATTTAGAAAATATTTACATGTATATATATTTTTAGATTTATATTTTTATATTATATATTATATATGAATATTTTTAATATATAAACATTTTTCTTAAATATATCCATGCATGTGTTTGTATTTATATTTATTTACACAATAAATATACACAGTATACACACACATATTATGTAAACAAAAATAGATTGACAGCACTAATTATATTCCGTTATATTATGAAAGTAAAATGTAGTGAATTAAAGAAATGCAAATTCGAATTATTTCGACTGGTGGCCTCAGATATGTGTCCTATCATATTTTTAGATATAAATCTATTACTTCAAAGTGTTTAAATGTAGCTTTTTGAGTGTTTTGCTTTTGTGATAACGCTTGTCAGTGTGTTTATATAGTTTTTAACTACTTTTATGACCTCAAAATGTTACTATGTTTCATTTGGCATGCCATCAAAGGAATATGCTTATTTGTAGCTACTTATTATCTTATCGAAGTCTTGCTCTGGGCCAGTTCTTACAGCGCCGACTATAAAGCTTGACCTTCGACCCTGTATTGACGAGACAAACATGCAGACAGGAACTGATCCCCGTTGTAAACTGACCTTTAAAATAAATAAATCAATGAATACAATAGCCAAACCGATCTATGTATCTATTTTTCTATGTTAAAGACCCCTCCAAGCTTTTAAACTGAGCTTACGCTGTGGTGTAAACAGGAAGTAGAATAAAAAGGCTGCTAAGAGTTATTACTCAAGATAATAAGTTTAGAATGTACGTGGCCAAGCTCACATCAATTTTGCTGCACAAATCACTTTCTTATTTTCTTATTAGTACTCTGTGAGGTTGAGGATTAGCTCCTTTTAAACAGCCGTTATTTAAATGTCTAATTCAAATGCTAACGCACATGCAAATGACTGTTACAGGTGTGGCTGCAGGGGGATCAGACTGAAGAAGAAAGCAGTGTGTTTACACCTGGATGTCTGTCGCGGTGAGTTGACCTCCTTCCTTTTTTATTCTTTGTGTAGTTTTCAACACCATCAGTGAAAGTGGACAAAGATACGAACATTTATTTGAACTGATTTTTTAAAATTTAATTAATATTAATTCTGTAATGCAATAAATGGGTTTTGTTTTGTTCCTTTGTTGATGTGTGTGTGTGTGTTTGTGTGTGTGTAAGGGAGGGGGTGTTTTTAAAACAGGAAACAGCAAACCTGTATATATAGTACACATAACATAATCTTAGGTAAAATAAAATGCACATAATTGTATTTAATTCTGATAAAATTAGTGAAATATATGAAAATATAATAAATATGAATTAAAATAAAATAAAATAAAAATAATAAATATTTTAATATTATATAGGCCACATATTACAGTGTGAATAAATTGAATGCAGTACAACACATTCAGATGTTAAATAAAATGTTTGTGCTGATGTATGATATTAAAATAGTTAATAAAATCAGCATACATTTTTTTATGTAATTTATTTTGTGTTTTATTGCATTTGTTTATGTTTATTTATTTATTATTAAATATTTATTATTATTTTTTATTATCATATTAAATAGGGTATATTATCTGGACAAATTTATTTATTTAATATTATTATTTTAATTTATATTGTTCCTGGGGCAATTATCTTAATTGTCATAAAAATAATGTTAAAAAAAATAATAACAACAAGAAACACTCACTTTAATAATAATAATAATAATAATAACTATTATTATTATTTTTATTTTGTCTTTTGACCTTTTTACCTGTGCATGTTCTTGATAACCTTTGTGAGATACCCAAATGTTTTCTTAGTCAATATTGTTTAACCTGTGTAAGCATTGACTGAATTTTCATTCTCTTACTAAGTGCAGTTGCTTTAGGGTTGCGTGTTTATTATTATCAGGTTGGTGTTATGGCGCATCACACCAGAGGCAGTTTTTATTCCTGACCTCTGCTTCTAGGTTAAGGTTATTTCAGAGTTGGTAAAAACAGTCCTTTCTCTTTCTCTGAGCTCGTTAGACAGGGGATGCAATTAGAGTCATTAATTGGAATGGGGCGCATACTGAGAAAGAAATGAACACCTGGAGGCAAACGGGAGAGTGGGTGGGATTTTTGAGAGTGCAGGGGTGATTGGACAAAGCCACGTGTGTGTGTGTGGATGTCTGCATCTCTGATAACTCTTCATCTTAATGAAGCATGCAAACACAGCTCTGTTTAACTGCTTAATACAGCTGTGAGACTTCTTTATTGGATTTGTCCTCATTTGCCCTTGCAGAATGTCTGTCTGTGGTTTTTTTTTGTGATCTTCTGACCGATTTTAAATTATTCTCCAGTATTCTTGGGTCAGATCTCAAGGGGCAGAGGTTATTCTTCAAGATCTGTGCGAACAGTATCAATAGTGTATGTGAAGATATTCATGTCTCTTGAAGTGTCCTTAGCCGACCTTTCAGCAATGTCTGCTGTTTAAGAAGGGGGAGGCAATTCTTTTATAGCCCCTCTGTGTGTGGTGGGCAGGATTTGCTATCTTTGTAGCGAACAAATGTCCCCACAAGTGTAGTAAAAGCTGAAATCATTCAGGTGAGCTGTGGCCTAGATTATATCCCTGATCAAATCAAGTCAAATATAATAACTGCAAAGTAAAATGGAATAAAAATTAAATGAAATAAAAACAAAAACAAATAAATAAATAAATATAATGTATGAAATAAAATAAAATATAAAATAGCAAATAAAATAACAGAAATAAAAAATAAATATGTAATGAAATAAAATGTGAATCAAAACAACATAAAAGAAAAGAAATAACAAAGTAAAGTGGCTTAAAATGTCTTTATTAATTTTGGAAAACATTTAAGGTTCGGTGTAATGGTTTGGGATAGGTTAACATTTAGATATTTTTATTAGATTCTAGTAATAATTATTATACTAATAATTGTAATAATTGTAATAATTGTAATAATTATTTAATTATGAAATGTTTTTATTCTGAAATTATATTAGAGCTGTCAAACAAATAATTGCAATCCAAAATAAAAGTTTTTGTTTACATAATGTATAATAAAGTGCTTTGTATATTTATTATGTGTATATAAATACACACACATTTATGTATATATTTAAGAAAAATAAATAAAAATAAACAAATATAAAAATAAATATTTTCAAAATATATGTCGTATGAGTGCGCGTTTGTATATGCATAATAAATATACACAATACACACATATATAGTATATAAACAAAAACTTTTATTTTGGATGCAATTAATCACAATTATTCATTTGACAGCACTAAATTATATACAAAATGAAATAATTATATATAAAATGTGTTGCAATAAAATGTGAAATCAAATCAAATAACATAAAATTAAATTAATAAAAATTAATAAATTAATAAAAAAATTTAATAGGAAATAATGTCCTAAATTTGAAATGTAAATAAAGAATTCTGAATAAAATAGAGAAATATTCTGGTATAGACTTTTAAAGGAATATAAAAATAAACACATGTTGGTAAACTCAGACCTCAGAATAATGCTGTGGTTGGTCTATAAAAACTGTCATTCTGGCTTTATTTATTGAAGTCTGGGCCTAGATCAGCACCTTTAGGTATCTTTAGGACAAACAAACTGAGAAGAAGTCATACATTTGCTTACTCAGCTACTGTGTGTGTGTGTGTGTGTGTAGCACTCTGTGGGTGGTAAAAGTGCAGGCTGTCCGTTTAAGGGAGGGATTATACTTTTTTTTTCTTTCCTTTGGGACAGGACATCAGTCTGGGAAGAATTTTTACCTTCTGATGTTTTAATCCCCCACTTTCTCTCCATCTCTCCCTCCTCATGCTCCTTTTCTGCTGTCCTCATCAAAATGATGCTTAAGCATCTCTTCAACTCTAAGTAGTTTTGATGGGATTTCAGTCGCTTTGTATTATGTGGGTTTGTGTGCCTGTGAGAGTGTTTATCTCTGTTTGTTATTACAGACAATGTTCAAAACTCAGCTCTGACATACAGTATTTAATAAATATAATCATATTTAATGTGTAAAAGTGTTGTAAATAAATAAAAAGATAGATAAATGCACCATTAATTTGGACTGATTATGCATATTTATGAACTACATATTTATTAAAGTATATTTATTAAGTATATACTGAATATACTGAAATGTATATAAATTATGATTTTTAAAAATATTGTTAAAATTATTAAAATGATTTGGATGCATATTATGATAAATATGTATTTTTTAATATATCGCAAATGTTGTGTGTATGCTGTTTATAGGCAAATAATTTCACAAAAATTCCGAATTTTAACTCTGCTTCCTTAAATTCAAATGAACATACTGTTTGTTTCCATGATTCAAATTATAAGATCAAGAAATGTATAAATCAATACTGAAGCCTAACCCTGAAAAGTGTGTGCTGGACATTTCATATCCAGTTAGCTATTATACAGAGACAAGTAGAACTATATGAGAGGAATTAGAGACAGATCACATCCTTTCTGCCTGACCTGGAAATAAGAGATTCACAGTATGGAATGAAAGAGGGAGAGAGGGAGGACAGCAGAGATAAAGGAAGTGAGAGAGACGCCAGGGGCGGACTGCTCTAGCACTGCCGCATCGCTTTTGATTTGCATGCTCTATATCTCTGAGCACTTGTATTTGTGTTTTGTGTTATACAGCATGAAACTAGAGCAGAGCTTTTGTGCTGTGTTCTAGTAACAATGATGAAAGATGATGAGAAAGATGCTTGAATAAATGTACAGTCTGATAGATTCTACTTAAGTTACAACTCCTCTGTTTCACCACCACCAGCATGATTTCTACGGCAGATCAGAGAAATCTGCAAAAGCTACTGTAGATAGGGGTTGTGTGTCCACATGTTTATCCTGTATGCTTGTTTTGTTGCTAGGTATAATTCTTGGGACAGAATTGCTCAAAAATATCTACAGAAGTTAGTTAAATCACAGAATAATTGTCGCATGAAATGTCTTTATAATTACTCAAAATTACTATTATACAAGCAATTAATTTTATTTAAAGGGATAGTTCACCCAAAAATGAAAATGTTCCTGTCTTTTACTCACCTTTGAAGCATCCTTGGTGTATGTGACTTTCTTGTTTCAGACGAATCCAATCGGAGATATAAAAAAAAACTGTCCAGACCCCTCCAAGCTTTTGAATGGGTTTAAATGGATGATAGCCTTTACATGTCAGGAGACGTAAAATAATGTACGCGTATTCGTAATAAAACGTCCCTCACACGGCTCCGGGGGTGAATAAAGTCCTGTCCTCCTGTACAATAAATATATTAATATAATATATATATAAATAACACTTTTCTCTCACTTCTGCTGACTGCGGAAACTGGAAGCAGTCCAGGCAGATGTAGTAGGATGTATGCGTCACGTGATTAGTGACGAACAAGAAAACAAAAGAGAGAAAAATGCCAGAAAAGTAAAAGTAAAATGCCAGTCATGAATTAGAAGCACAAACCAAGGATTTGTAGAGAAAGATGTAGGAGGATTTCGATATAAGCCAAGAGGAAACTGGTTTTCCTTTGCTAAAGTAAGGAAACGGAAACGTGGTTTCCTTTGAAACTACATTTCCCAGAGGTGCGTGTGCGACCATACATCTTACATGATCCGCCGGAACTGCTTTCAGTTTCCAGTCAGCAGACGTGAGAGAAAAGTGCTTATTAAGTTCGAAATATGGATATTTATCATACAAAAACTCATATTTTCGCTACAGGAGGACTTTATTCAACCCCCAGAGCCATGTGAGGGACATTTTATTATGAATACGTGCATGTTATTTTACGTCTTCTGAATTTTAACAGCTATCACCAGTTTAAACCCATTAAAAGGCTTGCAGGGGTCTGGACAAATTTTAATACAACGCCGATTGGATTCATCTGAAAGAAGAAAGTCACATACACCTAGGATGCTTCAAAGGGGAGTAAAAGATCATTTTCATTTTGGGTGAACTAACCCTTTAAGTACAAGTACGCTAGGAAGTCATTTGGTGTTGTGGCACTGTGATACACTGCCCAAATCACATTCATAACACCAGAGCTCCAGATTTAAACGGCACAACTTTTGATTTACCACCTGAATCATCTGTTCCCTTTTCATTCTAGAGTCTCTGACTTCCCAGTCACACTGAGCTTTTGTCAGCGGAGGATTCGGTCTACTTTTTGTGTCATCATCTCTCATGATTCAGGCAGGTGGATATGTGACTACTTTAACATCTCAGGCCCTTGTGGCTTCTATTACGTGGCACCCATGTATTCAGTTACAGAACTCACAGATATTCCTAACTAAAAATCACAATATCTGAAGCAGTGTTGGCTGTCAGTGTACAGAACCCTCTAATTACAAAGTATTCCATATAAAATTCCATAATCCATCCGTCAAGCAGTAAGCTGTCAGCGTACAAATTACAAGACTCCTACATCAAGCAGACAGTGAGCGTACACACAACATTTCCCACAGATTAACAGACGTCACACTGAAGACCTCAATCAAAGTCAACCAGGCCCTCATATTCGTTTTGATTAGATTTGCATTTTTCAATTTTAGAACAGAAATTGCTCTGTGATGTTGTTTGGTCAAGTCCCACAAGCTCATCTTTGGCGTGTGTGTTTTCGTAATGAATTTTTTTTCTCAACCCCAGTTGGCCAGACCTCTCTTTTTCTGCATCACTTGAACGTTTGACTCGATTTGGTGCCTGGACTTGTGTCCCAGGGGCTGATGTAAATTGGAGAGAATCTCAGCACTTGGACACTCTGTCTGGGCATCCAGCCTAATGAGTGCAGCCCGGGTCACCTCCGCACCTCTCTCTCCTTTTTTGTCTCTTTCTCTCCGCCTGCCCTTCCTGCCCTTCTTCTGCATTATCCACCTCTCTGTCTGTCCTCTCCCTGAATTTCATTTTTCATCCTCTGCAGTCTTTCTGTTTTTCTTCTTCCACATCTAAACACACATTCCAGCCGTCCCTTTGTTGGTTGTTGCACTCATTCCATTCATAATACATCTCCCAGAGAAGGAAGACCCATGAAACCAGTGGTTTCCTGCCCTCAATAGACTTGGCCCACATTTTCAGCTTACTGTCAGATGTAATAATGTAGCAGTGTTCTTGCATTAGCATGTCTGGTTAGAAGATGCCCATCAGCTTTGCTGAGCTTAACTGGAGCTTGTGTAATTCATGAGAAATCACTCTGCCTGTAAAGCTGCATGTAATATGCGGTAATGTGAATCTTACTTTTGCATCTTCAGCTACCAACCTTAAATATGCACATAAACATCATATTAGAAATGTATATTTGTGTAGTTGCTGTCCTGTTTTTGCTGTTGCCAGATTTAGATAGAATTAACCCTGAATTTCCACCTTGAATTTGTTTTGATCTAAAGGCTTAAAGGAATAGTTAACCCGAAAATGAAAATTCTGTCATCATTTACTTACCCTCAAGTAGTTTCAAATCTGTATCAACCCTTGAAGATATTTTAAAGAAAGTTTGTAACCAGGCTGTACTGGGTCACCATTGACTTCCATAGTATTTTTTTCTTACCATGGAAGTCAATGGTGACCAAAACAACCTGGTTACAAACTTTTTTCTAAATATCTTCATATATCTTCAATATTTTTCATTATAATAATATTTCACAATACTGAAGAAAAAAAACACTTATAGATCCATATAAAAAGTTCCACAATTCATAACAATTTTAAGTTAAATAATTATATGTCTTTTATGTGACTAAATGTTCCTGTTTGGAATTTAAACCTAACAAAATGTCTATGTATATACGTCACAGATGGTTTGTTTGTACAAAAGTTCTTATACACAAGATACCTAGTCTTTATTCTTCTCTCTGTGTGTTCTTAAATCATAGATAGTTTTTTTCTTAATGTTCTGAGGGCCACATTGCACACTCAACTGCTAGACTGTGTTTACACAAGTCTTTTTTATCAGTTGATAAGTCGTCACACTCAGCGTCATACCCTTAAATAAAGTGGGAGAAATGCCAAATGGCACATCTTTCTGTCATGTTTCATGTTCTCTGTGATGATAAACTCTTTTAATAAGTTGTTTCTGTTTTTAGAATGCATGCTGTGATTCAGGCTCCCTGTAGCTGCTCTGTGGCTGTGGTCACAGGTGTTCTTGAGATGATTTATTTATTTGTTTATCCAGGTGGCCTCTGTAGCTTCAGGCTGACCGTGCCAACCTTGCTGCGGGCAGAGCAATGGAGTTTATCACACAAATGATGGCGTGATCTACCCTTGTGTGTGGTCTGTGTAGTTGTAAAGAGGATACTGACAGGTTTGGAGGGTCCACGGGCAGTTTAGTTGAAGACACTTAGTCCCGAACACCTGCAGCTTTGTGTGCGGTTTCAGCATGTATTTGTGTATGTGTGTGGATTATGAGGGAGTTGTTTCATGGTAAGGTGCTTGATAAAATATATATATATATATATGTCCTATATTTAAGCGTGACCTCACTTTCACTCTGCAGAGTCAGTTGAAGATAAGAGAGCCGATAATGTCAGCAGGTGTGTGGCGTACGGGAAAGAGGAGCTAGATATAAGATCTAGATGTGGACATAAAAATCACACACAGTAATGGTAGCCAAATTGAAATGATTAGATTATGGAAGTACATAAAGTATATTAAATATACTTTTTATATTAAAAATAAAAGTAACATGATGTGTAATTTAAGTTAGAATTAAGAATTCATATTATTCAGAAAATATAAAACATAAAAAATTAATATAAAAATACCTGCTTAATTGATGTAGAAATAAAAAAAATAATTAAAAAGAAATACATAGCCCATGCTTTTCCATGAAACAGCTTTTGAGTCAATTGTCTAAATACTTTAATGAGAATACCCTCACATTTAAGCTCACATTGGTCAGCATGTAAATAATAAAATAATAAAAATATATATTAAATAATAAAATTGTAAAATAATTGTGCCTGAGTCCTAATATTTATGGACTTATATGTGTGTGTGTATATATATATATATATATATGGATGATTCTATAATTGGGGGTACATTTGGTATCATTATTTTTTTCCTTACTTTTTTTACTAATTGTTATGAATTACAAGATGTTACAGTCCATAACAACATAATAATTTAGTTTAAAAGCCTTAAATAGCTGAAAATCATGATTTCTTCTTGTCTGAGTTAGTCAGTGTATTTTTTCCATCATGTATCAATGTGCAATCAAAATATTATACTTTTCTTTTGGCAACATTTTATTAATTTTATTTATAAATGCCCTAAATTCTTTCCTACTTAATTCTACAACGTTATTTAAAATTAATTTTGTTATCAATAAATCTTGCATCAACTCTGTTACCAAACCATATTCGCCTTTAAATTGATGGAATTATCTCTCAGAATTGTGTAAGTTGCAGGAAATTATGTCACTTTCACTCATTGATAAGATCTGAAGCACTGAAAAGTATTTGTGCTCTCTCTGAGAAAATATTTGAATCTAAAAACTGTTTTGTAGAACGTCAACTCTGTTACCACAACACCAAATATACCGCAATTATAGAATCACCCATATACTGTATAAAAAACATTAAAGATAAATAATAAATGCATAACTGTACACAATTTGCAGCCCAAATAAATATAATCCATGCCAATCAGAAGCATTAAGTCAGTGAAAGAGAAAGAGGGACAGAGAGGTGGGGTGAGTCTTCTATCATCCCCTTTTCCCTTTCACTATTTTTCTCTTTTACTCTCTCAATCTCCCCCCGTCATCTTAAACTGATTCTTAATGTAGTTTTTCTATCCCTTTCAGCGCCTGTACCTTTTATCAGAGTTTGAGTCAGTGAAGATCAGAGAATGGCAGTCTTACTCTATTGTGTATGACGTTTTCTTATAGTAGCTTCTTTTTCTTTCCATTTGTGAATCTGACAGGAAGCTTCAGCTTACTCGTCTGTGAAAACACAATGAGATTTGTTATCAGCCATAAGTCTTATATTGAAAATGTAACCCAGCACATGCAGTCACCAGTGCTTTGGAGTCTATATACTTGATTTGGGGTCTTCAGAAATGCTGATTTTGTTCTCAAAAAAGCATATATACCATATTATTTAATTCTTAAACAGGAATAACTTTGTACTGAGGTTATGATAGCAGTTACGTATGTGTATTTGATAATGTGAGTGTTTGTGAGAGGGTTGGAGAATAATAGACCTGTGATCTGACTGACAATGTGCGAGACACTGGAGAACAGCATACAGGTGGAGCATCTCACACCTTGACTCGTTATTCTGTGCGCTTGCCTAAACACGCTCATGGCTTCTGTAATTGAATCACTGTAGTGTGGCATTCGGCCAGTCGGCAGTGAGTGATATTCAGCCAATGGATTAGCAGAATTCACTTGTGCTTTGGGAAGAACTTATGCTTGTGGGTAAAACATCATCAAACTCCAATTCTATTCACTTCTTGTGTGTCAGATACAAACGTCATTGTGATTCCTTAGAGCCGGTTTGTTGTGTGAATGTCATCAACAGCCCGAGGAATGAAGGTGTGTCGGCTTTGTTCTGAGGGGAAGTTTAGGTGATGAAAAGCAGTACGGGACTTCATCTAATTCTCCACGCCCTTCTCCTTGCACAGACATGTTTGGCTCTCACGGTCGGTGAAGTACTGAAGTAGTTATAAGATGGATTTCTGGAGAGTCCACACTATTGGGTGTCTTGCAATGATACATGTTCCTGTAAAGTCTCTAAATTCTTATGTGTATTGTCATGGCCATTATTATAAAGTCATTTATAATATCTTTTCCATGCATTTTCATAAATGGAGTTTCAAAAGCACCATAAAATTCCATTAAAGTCTTTTAAAGCCATAAGATTTAAGTTTCAGTATATAAATAAATAAAAACAAAATAGTTTTTCTTAAATATATGTATGTGTGTGTATTTATACATACATAATAAATGTATGTGCACACACATATATTTTGTAAACAAATATTTTGTCATTATCCAACACTAATATATGTATACAATGTATATTTATGAAGCCCCAAACAATACAATAATTATATGTAATCTGAATATACAAATGAATATACGAATATACCAATGTAAATCAGAATGTGTTGTTACAAAGTTGTAAGTCTGAATATATAGAAGTAAATCTGAATATTTATTTATTTTATATATATATATATATATATATATATATATATATATGAAAAGTTTAATTGCCAAAAAAATGTTTTTTAATTATGTTTTATTTTGTCAGTTTGGTTTTTTTTTTTTTTTTATCCTAATATAACCTAAAATAACCCAATTGCAGTTTGATTGTGATTAATTGGAATGCACAATGAAAAAACATGATTGTTTTTTTGCAAATAAACTTTTCATATATTTGTTTGTTCTGAAATGAGTAGAAAATAGATCTAGGGATCAAAAGATTGTGAGCCTGTGTAAAGCCTTTGTAAGTCTAGAAATGTAGCTGATTTTTAATATTGTTCTTTTTTACTCTCTTTATCCTCCCCTTCATCCAGCACGTCACTATAGACGTAGGTTTTGTCATACTCACTGATCTGTGTGAAATGCTCTAAATCTGTCCCTCCCAATCATGAGAATCCTGGCCACACAGCCGCCCTCATCTTAAGCCTGACCCAGAGACACTTTACCAGAGTTATAACCAGATTGATGACTCTGTGTTTGTCACTCTTTACTTGTCTCTAAGCCTGAGACCATGTAAGTGTGCATAATCTGTGGGTGCGTCTATGTGGACATGTTTGTGTATGTGTGAATCTATATAGTAAACTAGTTTCTAACTTTAGTACGCTTTTTCAATAGTGTTCCTAACTTTAAACTCTCTCTGTACTGTGACACAACAGCACGAAAGGGTTGGTTCTGTGGCAGCCTGTAGAGGAAACACTCAAGGAATGTACATGCATGCATACACCTATGGTTTCTATTCAGTAGGTTTGCAAGCACTAGTTACTCATTGACCAGCGTTTACAGTGGGGTCTCTGAAATAATAATGCTAGTTCTTTGTGCAGTGGCAGCTCCCAGCAGCTTGCCGTGGGTTAAATCCCTGATCTCCACACTAGGATCAGTGTGGAGTTTCCCACGCCCCCCTCTCCCACTGATATACTAGCCAGAGGCGGATATGACCCGCAACATTGCACAACATCTTTGTTTTCAGCCATAAATCCACAGAAAAACAAAAAGCAAGTTTCTCTCTATAGGACTGATCTGTAATGTGTGTTATGGACTTTGGATAGGCTAGACACCTTTAATTTGACACAAATTATAACGAGGGAGAACTTCATTTTGTTCAGTAGATTGTATTGTTGTATATCTTATTATTGATTGTTTAGTGCAACAATGAAAATACTTGTCTTTGTAAAATCTGACCATTAAAAAAAACACAAGCGGTGCATTAGATGTGACATGGGAATACTTTATTGACATTTTTTTCACATACAGCTTTCCCAAACATCAGTACACACACATAATTTTTTTTATTATAGTTTAAAATCTTTTATTTTAGACTAAGCTTTAATGAAACCTTTTATTTAATTTTTTTATGTAAATCATTATTTATATATTTATGTGAATTACATTTTATTTTATTTTAATATGTATTATTTACATAGTACTGTGTACATGTAATGTTCTTTTTCTTATTATACCACAACTTAATGTTTGTATTTTTACTTTTTAATTTTATTTTACATCATTTCAATTTTAAATTTATTTTACATAACCAAATACCAACAACTTTTTTAACAGTAATTGCATTTTAAAGTTTTTTTTAATACTTTATAGTAAAATAATTAAAATGTTTGACGCACGTGTATTATGTTGCAGTATTATGTGTGTATGTGCTAGTGTGGGTCTTGTGTACACAAGTATGTTATCTTAGGGGCTCACAGGCAAGCAATTTAAAAGGAAACGGGGTGTCTCAAAGCTTAGGGGCAAAGACCCGGGCTGCGTGCTGGCAGATACTGTTGATCCAGAGGAGGTGAAATGAGAGAGAGAAGGAGAGGGGGAAGAGCGAGGGGGGAGGTGAGAAGGAGAGGGGGAGGAGAAGCAAATGTAGAAACGGGGAGGGTTGTGCAAATGGGTGAGAAAGAGAGCGAGAGACAGCGCACACACACCCCTTTCTGCGATCTCAGCGGACAGACTCATCCTCACATGGTTGGAGTGAGTGTGTTGTGGAGTTGTGATAGACAAGAGACACAGAGACGTGCAGGATTACAGCCAGTACTTGGAGGAGACATTACCTGTATGAACTGAGCCAGAAGACATTCAAACTCCTGATGTTTGGATACTTTATTGAACAACAAAAACGGACCTAGGATTTACCTCTGAGGTATGCCACACTACCAACTGTATTTCCATGCTGTTTCACTGTCTGCAATTGCGAAATATCTTTGCAATTGGAGGTTTATGTCTGTCTGTTGGACTTTCTCTGGGTCCCCTGGGACCGTGCTCGAGTGGACGGCTGACAGTGATAAATGCCACACTGCTTGGTTAATAAGGTTTACTTGCCATAGAGGCTTTAAAAGTCTGTCTTGTGTGCCTTTGTTGGACAATCAATATGCCGAGTCTATATAAGTGTCTATGTGGGGTTTGTTTTGAGAGGTCTCAAAAACAAACAGTTCTGTGATCATAAAAACCTCTCATCTAGATAGAAATGCTTGTAAGCCAAGGAGGATGATCCGTCAGTGTATGTTCTCTCTCACATGCTGCCTTTGTGTGTGCGTGTGAATTTTCTCACTGTACGTAGGAAATCTCCCAAGTTTGCTCTATATTTTTGCCGTTCTGTCACAAATTGTAATACAGTATTAAAATGTTTTGTAAGTAGGAGACATGAGTGACAACATGCTTTTATAGAATATATTGTATCTGCAGATCTGGCAACAGAATCTGTCTGAAATATTTTGCAGCCTTGTTAAGTTCTGTTGTTTTACCTCATGAATAATGTGCCTCATTTAAAAGTTTTACTGTAAACCACCAGAGCAGCTCCAGGATAGTTCAGTGTGTGTTTTTGTGTAGGAGTGTGTATGTGTGTGTGTGTGTGGTCTACAGTTCTGTGGAATGTGATTCATTGTGATGAGATGAGAAAAAGGAACCAAGCTGAGATTTAGGGGAAAGATACAAAACAGACAGCAAAGTGAAATATAAATAATATTACATACTGTATATAGACACCTATAATGTGTTTAAGCAAGGTATAGAGACTATCAAACCTGAAAAAAAGAGCTAGATGCAGAGGACCACTAATATTTATACTGGTCTGTCTGGGCTCAGGGGGTCACTGTTGCAGGTCTCAGCTGTTAGCAGTCAGAAAGGGATGGCACACGGGGTGCCAGATTCCTTGGTCGCCTGAGGTCTCCCAGCGGTCTAGTGGCTTTATGAATGAATTGCCGTAGAGTGCACTGTGGAGGAACTCAGACGGGCCAAACAAAGACTCCTGCATACTTCAGTCTAGGAGCAAACACAGCAAACAATGAACCACACTCTTCCTACACCATCGTATCACTGACATCCCCCTCTGAAACAGACCGGACAGAGACTACCTGTCTCCTTTAAGAGCTCATATCTGGACTTTATCTTGTGCGTCTGCCTTGTTCCCGTCACACACTGTTTAATCTATGGATTAGACTTAATAAACACACTCCTTCCTTTAAAAAGGGCACAGTCAAATTGATTTCCGAGCCCAGTAGTTTGGGTCAATCCTCGAATGTTGGGCATAAGAAATGCAAAAACCACATTAACATGTAAAATACCGGAGATTCTTTGGGAATTGCAGACCTTGCGGTAGTTGCTGGTTATTCAAGTGAAATGGGACGTGTGTGTTCAAGCATGATTGTGTGTCAGTATCTGTTTGCTTGTATTTTAAACACTTTATTGGTCTAATGCTGTATTTGTATAGAAGTGTATGTTTGTGTATGTATATGAAGGCTTAGGAAGGCAATCAAGTTGTTTTGCTTCGCTCTGTAAGTGTGTTAAGTGGAACTAAGTAACAGAATGGCTTCACTGCGACCCTCAGGGCATTTCTTCCTCCTTCTGCCCCACTGAAGCAGAGGGCATCAGGGTGAAACGTGGGGGGTAGAGAAGCTATATGTGTGTGGGGGGTAGGAAATACAGCTTAAATGGGTCACAGCACTGTCACAGCATGTTTCAAGTATACATTAACGAAGCTAATGAAGGAGATGAGGAGATAAAGAGAGAAAGGCTAGGTTTGGTGTTCATAAAAAGTGTCTGAACGAAAAAAGAGAGAGAGAGAGAGAGAGCACTACCATTGAAGTTCGCATACGATTTTTTAATTTTTTGATTTGAAAGAAATGTATACTTTTTTGTTTAGCAAGGACACAATAAATTAAATAAATCAAACAGAAAAACACATTAAGGCTACTTTGACTGGTTTCTGTTGCACCGGCATTTGATCTTGTTTTAAAGAGGTTAGGAAATAGTTTTGAGAGTTTTTCCAAGGTATTTATCTTTAAACTTGTTATAGATACTCTAAAGTAGTTTCATACAGGTTTTTTTCATGATGCGATCAAACACACATTCTCACTGACAGCTCATGAATGCATATAACCTAGAAACCAAATGACAGAAAGGATCAAACAAGAAATGCATAACCATTATGGATTATCTGTGACGTTGTGTCCTCTGTAAACCCGTCAGGAATAGTCTGTATTGTATGAGATATTATAATCCTCATGTTAGATGTGTATGTGCGAGACCTGACAGATATTCCCCGTTGTCTCTTGCTAATGTCTGTTTCTTAATGCAGCGTGTCCTCCGTTCATTCAGCGTGTCCTCCTCTTTCAATATTAACACTTGACTGGTTGTTTAAGCGTAGACTCACAGGAGGTGATGAGGAGGGGGTAATGGGAGAAAAAATGAATTAGAAACATACATTTGTGGCTTTGTTTCACTAATTATGTGTGTGTGTGGGCAGTGTAGGTTTCTAAAAGCATTCCAGAAGAAAACAAGAAGACCTCTAAGGTCACACTATCTGACCTTTTACCTTTAACTTCTATTAAAGGCATGAGCAATAGGACATTATAGAGTGAAGTGTTTTTTTTTTCCAAGTACTGTAATTTGTTTATAGGAACTTGCCTAAAGTAAGGGTGTGTGTGTAAATGGTATTGCTGACGTTTGTATATGTCATGCTTTTTCATAATGATACAAGAGGCATTTTTTCTGGTCTAAATCCTGTAGAACCAGAAACATGACATTTCTAACCTTAAGGCAGGAAGACTCATACACAAATGCACTGTTTCAAAAGTCCCATTCCATAAGGAAGAGATTCCTGCGAAGCTAAAAGAAAAACAAAATAGAAGTGCAAATTTGGATATAGGAACTGGAAGTATGTGCATGTGTGTGTTTAAAATCTAGTAAGGGGATCTTTGTGTGAGAGAGCGGATGCAGGAAGTTGTGAATGGACTGTTAACACCTAGATCAAGCACCTTTAAGTCAAACAACTATTTATCAAGGGAAATCCACAAACGTTTAACCATTTAAATTTACCTGTCATAACAAAGGCCTTGTTCTGACACGTTTCAGATCACTTTAATCTTTGAAGATCTTTAGACCGAAAGCCACGACACAGCTGCAGGCAAACCACAGATTACTTACTCATTCACTTAACGACTTTAGTGAGACTATAGTATCACTGAACTTTAGTATTGACAAGAATAATGTATAAAAAGAGAAATAGGGAGAATAAAAAAAAAGAGGGGAGTTGTTAGGAATTAACCACGTCAAACTTTACACTCATATAAATTCATGAGAGTCTGAGAGTTTCAAAGAAAAGACACGCAGTTCACTCAAGGACAGGGACAGTGTTTCATGTAAATGATGACGAGATGATGAGTTTTTAGAGGAACTATCCCTTTAATGCTACTTAATCAAAATTGTTCTCATCTCTGTTTGTGACTCGCATCCTCACGTCAAACACAAAAGAGACTCCCCTTCAGCACGGGTTATCAGGGAGAAAAGATTGGCTCTCTCAATATCCTCCAGTGACCTGGAAGAGATCTGATCTCGGTCTGAAAGGAGAGACTGCTGCTGCATGCTGGTCTATTTTACTTTCCAAATTAGCTTTCTTTTAAGCAGAGACCTGAGTGTCTTCATTCTTGCCTTGTGGCATGCGGGTGCAGGTTTTGTTGAGCCTCTTCCGCTTGTTTGGCACAGAGGAGAAGTTGTGTGAATAAAAGCAGCCTCTTGCTTTGAGCAAAAGCTTTTTCTGTGATTCCAGCTCCATGCAGCACAAATGCACAGGCTGTGAAGCTTCACTGTGGCTTTTACATACAGCAGGGTCAGAGGATTACAATAATATAAAGTCACACACTTGCTGCCTGGGGCATCGTGGTCCTGTTCCAGAAAGATTACACTCTTCATAGTGAGACACGTTTTCTCTTTGTTAGCTTGATGGTGCAAGGATAAAAATATCACAGATGCAATCTCTGAACCCTGGCTTTAATATTTATTTTCAACTGCACTAGAACTAGAAATAATTCTGTATATTCTGCTGTAGAATTAAATTCCTTCCTTCCATGATGTTCACTTATGATGTGGTTGTTGAACCAAAAGTTTAGTGAACCAAACTAGGAGTAGTAGGTTGTGATAATATTGCCTGCGGTATACCTCAAGGCTCTGTTTTGGGGCCTTTTTTGTTTTCATTATATATGCTCCTTTGATAGAATCTGTTGTTAAAGCCCAGGACACACCAAGTTGATGGTCAGCCATCAGCCAACGTCGGGCCATTGGTGAGCATCGTCATGATTGATAACACTGAATGTTCAGTTTAGCGAATAATAATAATAATAATAATACATTTTATTTATAATACACTTTATATTTGAAGCAAATCTCAAAGTGCTACAAATTAAAGATAGTGAACGGGTCAGTGTGTATGAAGTAAAGTGAAAATTATGAAAATATTAAAATTATGAAAATATTTACAAAAAGTAAATGAAGGCGGCACAGACAGAAGGCTGTTCTAATGTGGTCTATATCAAATATGCAGATATTTTCATAACAACATGAGCCACTTAAAATAAAGAAAGTTAACAACATAACTGACATTCAAAATGTTAAGCAGGCACTACTTTATGTTATGTATATCTGCATATATATGGAGTATATCCCTATTTCAGTTTCTCATTATAAATGATGAATATTGGTAGCTGCAGTGTGGACTGGGAAGGAAATTTGTGTTTTTAGATAATGTATAGTTGTGTTTCTGATGTATATGAAATGCTTAGATATGATCCTATCGGTTCAAACCTGTTTCATGAATTGCAGGATTTTGGCAGAATGAGCAGCCTTCTCATTAGCAGTCTGGTAAAGTGTGTTCACTGCTGACGCACTTTGATGAGACACCTTCTGTGGGACATTACAGCCTGCTGAGGGAGAGAAAGTGAGATCTACTCTGTATGTGGTTGGGTATGTGAGTGGTTTTTGACTGTGTGCTGGCAGAATGTTTGTGAGATGGAGGTGGTTTTAAAAGGACAGGTTGGTCAGCAGTAAGTCTCGCTCTGAATTGAGCCTAAATAGTGTCTGGCACTGATGTGGTAATGGGGTATTGATCTGTAGTGGTTTGGCCGATGGTGTGTGTGTGCGCTTCAGAAATAGCTCTATTGTGTCTCTGTGGTGAAAGGCTAAGTCTGACTAGCGCGCACACACAAAATATCATGATGAAGAGATAAGATTCATTGCCTTCCAATCGTATAGAAATAATCCAGCACTGAGATCTAGCTTTACTTCACCCATAACCACAAACCAGTATACATTTATGGAGGGCATGGACAGTTCCTGTAAAGTTAGTTCCACTTCTTGTAAAAGAGAATGAGACAATGTTGCAAAATTAACCATATTTTCTATGTATTGCAATCAAACAGTATTTTGTGCTTTTATTTTGGATCAGATCTCTCTTGGCTTTATCCAGCAGTACTGGTTAGTCTATAACTTTTAATTTGACTTTAAAACTAGAGAGAGATACATAAATGAATAAAAAGAAAGAAATGAATGAATAGTCAGAAAGCTATTCTTCTAAAAAGCTTTCATTCTCTCTTTGCTTTTGTAGTTTGTCTGCCTCTCTTCTGTTTGCGTGTGACATTCCTGTCCTTTCAGGGCCCAAAGCAAAAGCTCAAGTCTTTCAACTCCCTGCCCTTTTTTTCTTCTCCCTTCATTTCTTGAAGGAGCACTTTGTTTGTGAGGTTCTTCTTGTTTACGCAGGTGCAAAAAAAAATGAAGCTAGAGAATAAGAGAGGAAGAATGAGAGAATGGCGGAACCCCGGCACTCAAGATCACCCCTCCTTCCCAAATGAAGTCTCTTAAGGTCCTAAAAGATGGCTTGAGGCCTTATGAACACACTCATTTCCTCTCTCCAGACCTGTTAGGGCTTGTAGGTTGTTCTCATCAGCTGTGGAAGTTTCTGTCCGTTGGTCTCAGGTGTGCTGAGAAAGGGCTATAGAGCACCGGTGTGGCTTTCAGTGCCTCCTCCATCCCTCTTTTCCTTTCCACTGGGGCTTCCTGCCAGATGAGAAGAGAGCTGTTGGCTTCGAGCCAAAGTCTTATTCTACCTCTCATTCACCGTCAGCAGCAGGAATCCCAAAGCTATGAGTGCGTGTGCTCGTTCTGGATGTGTGAACTGCCAGCATTAGTGGCCATTCTCTCACACACTTGACACAAGATACCCATGTGTGTGCTGAGAATTTGTTCAGCCTGAGCTTGCCATGGTGCCACAGAATGAACAAACTGCGATCTTTGCAACTTTTTCCACTCTGACATATGACTTTGGTGTCTTGGCCTTGCAGTGATTGAATGTGTTGTTGCACTGTGGTGCTCATACAGTAAACACAGGTTTGAATATGACCGTAGTACTCTCTCTATAATAAAAAGCAATAGGTTTATTCTGACAGATTTTCCCTCTGATGCATGTTTACACACCATATGCAATTTGATGTGGTAGAAATCTGAAAAAAACAATTATATATGGTTGGGAATAATTTTATTTTATTTTATTTTATTTTATTTGTTACACTGAACCAGTTTTGTTTGTTTTGATTTGTTTTTCATTATGTTACTAATTTAATTATTTTTTTGACCTTTTCACACTTTATTTTAATTTTATTCAGTTAATAAATGTATTAATATAAAATACTAAATTTTGTAACCATATTTTTATTGTTACAGTAAGAAATGTGAGAATTAGAGAATTGTGCAAAAGTCTACACAATAGGATCTAAAGTAGTTTTCAATGTTAATTTAATTAAAATTAATTATTTGATATCTTTTTTTTTTGTTACAATTAACCATTTTTTGTTTTGTTTAGTTTTGTTAGATTTCTCATTATATGTTGCAAATATTATTATTCATTGGACCTTTTTGGTTTTTATAATTTTATTTTAAATTTATTTATTTAATTTTTTAAATATTTGATAATATTTTTCATCGTTTTTTTAATCATGTTACATAGAGAAATTTGAACATTAGATAGATGTGCATCAGTCTCAACGATAAGATCTAAAGTAGTTTTTTCGTTAATCAGTTAATCATGACTTGTATGTAACACATAAGTGTCTGCAGCTGTGACCAAATCCACTCTTTTTGCTCAATCTTTCCCCATATAATCAATTATGGGAAATTCACTTTTGTAGGAAATGCTGATAGTCTGGCACAGCATAAATATGGTTGTGAAAATGACCTTGGACCTTTATAATGTCTCATATGCCTCATGATTATTTTATTATATATATTAAAGTTGAACAACAAATTGTGGCTTTTCCCAGGAAGAACTCCACATGCGTTTTAAAAGTTGTCTCTTTCTATTTTGATATTTGAGCTGAGAGAAGAGAACACGGCAGCATCCAGACAAGCTCATCCACATTCATCCTTTTGTCTCTTGCCCTCTCGATTTCTCCCTCTCTCTCTTTCCCCAGACTGGCACTCTTTGTTCAAGCGTGTCATTGGAAGTGTGTAAATCGTGAGCCCTTCAGCCAAACATTTCTCCCCTCTGATCAGTGAGAGGACCCATCTGCAGTCCTCCTCCTCCTCCTCTTCTCTTCCTGCATGTCATCACTCCATTTTCCCCAGACAGAGGACACAAATTAGCCCCATTTACACTCCATTTCCCCCAACTTCACTGCCTCTAACCTGATAATGACTGGTGCATCTAGATGAATTAGGATGATGGCGATGAATTGTGTGCGGGTGTGGAGCATCAGGATATAGACATGAGTGTGGCCATAATGATGAATCTCACACCTGAAAAAATAAAGGAAAATGCCACGAGAAGCCATGCGTTGCAGTGATTTCACTGTGGGTACGCGGTGATGTGAAGTGGAGGTAAAATCACTGTAACACATGGTCTCAAGTGACTTGCTGCTTCGTAGAAAATGTCAGCACCTGCAAAATGATTAAAAAACACAGATGTGCCGTTAATACCGTTTAGTGTTGCCAAGCAACATAGCAATTCGCATTAATATAAAATGTGTGGTCAGGTATATTAAAATGCCTTTAAACGTGGCTCATTCAAACAGAGTTTAGTATATTTCTATCATATAGAGTATAGAGGAGGATATAATAGATTAGAAGAAACTATAATTATAAAGATACAATAAATAGATTTTTAATTAATAGAACTTTTGTATATGACTTTACTAAGACACTAGGTTATTAACAGATACAGACCAGTATTATGGACATATGCCACCCTGGACAACAAAACCAGTTTTCAAGGGTATATTTGTAGCCAAAAATACAATGTATAAGTCAAAATGATTGATTTTTTATGACAAAAAAATCATTAGGATAGGAAATAAAGGTCATGTTCCATGAAGATATTTTGTCAATTTTCTACTGTAAATATATCAAAACTTCATTTTTGATTAGTAATGTGCATTGCTAAGAACAAAAAAATTAGAGATTCCAGAAATTCCAGATATTCCAAATATTGCCATATCATAAAAAAACATAAATCAACGGAAAGCTTATTTATTCAGCTTTTTTTTTAAAAAAAAGAACCCTTATGATATAGCTTTGTGGTCAAGGGTCACAAATACACAAATATCTTAACAACTTTGTTTGAAAGTGACATTTATTTATATAGTGCTTTACACAAAATTCTTGCAAAAAAAGCTTCACATTAATAAACAGGAACATAACAATGTTAATGTTGTAAAATTAATCTGTTATGAAGCAGCTCAGTGACAACAATGTAATTTTTCAGAAACTTTTTTACCAAAGCACTATAAGGACACGTACACATCAGAATACAATACAGGAGAATAGAATAGAATAAAACAAAAATAAATGCTCAAAATAAAAGTACATTTAAAATAAAATACAATTAAAAAATGTATGAATATCTCAGCATTTTTGCTTGAAGGCTTTGCACGTGACTTTTCACTAATGCACTATCAACAGAAGCACAGATCAGAGAGATGAATGTGACTTCAGACATTGAGAGAAAGTGTTTTTGGGTCCCCTGAGAGTCTATATGTGCTCCCCGCAGTCCGTCTCAGTTAGCTTATTTTACCAACGTAATTATGGAAGAGCAGACACCGTCTCCCCCTCAGAGAGGTTTAAATGGGTTGAATGAGAGCAGCAGACGAGGTTTGCTAAGCTCTGTGCTGGAGATGAGAAAGCCTTTGAGGAGCATACAGTATGGCCGTTGCACTTAGACAGGGCTTTATTTGAGACACGGTAGACTCTCAATAGGCCTAGTCCTGATCCAACTTCATCCGCAGGTTAGAGGCCTTCAGAAACAGCTAGATTTGAAAGGTCCACCCTGAGGATTTAAAGAGAAACTCAGCCACAGATACATTACTTTTTGATGTCAACCTGAGGTTTACATTTGTAGATTAAAATACACATGTGAAAAAACCCCTGAACCTTTTTTTTTTTTCCATAGAGACTTTTGATTTTTACAAACCTGATCCAGTTGAATGTGGTTTGAAATCCAATAGGATTTTGAAATAAATTTTTTCTTTTCTTTTCTTAACTACTTTTTTTTGTCAAACCGAATGGCATGGGATGTCACTGTGGTATATTATCAGTCTTTCCTCTTTGTTCTTTCATCATCACTCTATCATTAACACATCTGAAAGGCAGAGATAACATGGCGTTCCAGGTCATGGTGCGTTATTGAACAAAAGAGAGGAAACCGGTCTGGTGGTCTCAGAGGAAATAGCCACAATCCTCCTCTCCTCTGACCGGTGGCAGACAGATATCTATGAAATCACATAGATTAAAAGCTATGAACCAATTTACTGTTTCATAGACTTTTTAGCACTATCTCAAAACTCAGTGCAGGATGTTAAGTGTGAAAAATGAGTCACATTTTTATTTTTGGCCACATTTGTTCTTGTGCTCTTATAAAAGATCCAATTGAATAATAACATAAATGATGATAACGGGGGGTTAGATGCACCAGTGGTCTGCATTTGAAGCATCAGCCTCTCATTACAGGTTCATTGAGCTCTGAGGAGCACAGACACGGTCAAGAGCCCAGGGACATGATGGGGGAGTCCTGTCACTTCATTTGGATTAATGGACAGTTCATATCTCCTGTCCTTTGAAGGGCTTCAGAGCTAGTCCTGTGTAAATGGTTGCTGAAGAGTATACGATAGGACTTCCTTTTGTCTGTCATTGGAGAAGCATAACTTTTTTTTGTTTTTTTGTAGGTTGACGTGAGTGATTGAACTGTTGTAGGTTTTGGACTTTATAAGGATGTTGAATATGGGATAGGTGTAAAATTGAGAACATTTTTAATTTTGGGGGGCCTTTGTGGCACTGTTATGGTGACAGGAAAGAATGAGGAGCAGATGGGGGGATGTGATCAGGAAATGACCTCGGGTCAGGCATACTGAAGCGCCACAATTCAATAGCACTGCATTCAAAATTGTATTTTTATTTTTTTATTGTATAATCAATGTGCATATTTTAGAATCTTCGTTTTATTTATATTTATTATATTTTTAATATAATTTACAATATTTTTATATTATATTTTTATATCATAATTATATTATTTTATATTATAAAAGGGTTATTTTTCATTAAAATACAAAATTATATTATATATTAAAAATGGTAATATAATTTTCCATTAAAAAACAAAATAATTAGGTAAATGATAATAACAATTAATAATAAATGTGTACTATTGTTTTAAAATTATAATATAATATAGTACAGTAGGTATTTATCATATTATATTATATTATATTAATAAATTGTAATTACAATTCTAATCAAAAGCTGGAAAATATTGATATGTAAATATATTTTCCTATGATATTTAACATTTTATTATATATTATATTATGTTATATTATATTAATGCTTCATTGTAATATAATTTTTAAATAAAACTTTATATAAACCTAATGTTATTCAACATTACTTTCCTGCTGAAGAAAATGACCCTTTTGAATATTTTCGTCTTGCACTGGTTTGACTATTTTTAGGTGCTTGTTTTTCTCCCTCTTTCCTTGGAAAAGATGTTAATCTTTCCATCCTGGTGTGCATAAGGTTTTCATTCGTCTCAAAACGACATGAACTCCACTTCAGTACCTGTGGTGATAAGCTTCTAATGAAGCCTCCTTTTTAAACTCTTCTTAACCCCTCTCACTGTCAGGCTCTCTCTTGTTCTCTGTCACTTCTTTTTTTTTCTCCATTATTCCTAAGGGTGTTTCATCATGGCTTTCAAGTCCCTCTTATCTCAAGCTAAGTTGGTCATTCTCTGTCAGGAATCCATGGAAAAATGCGAGGAATGGTGATAGTCGCCCGCAGGCAGGGTGGGATTCTGGGTGCTCAGGGTTTTTGCATATTGTTTAAAGAGACATGCGCCAATTAGCAGTGAATGTGGATAGACTATTAGAGGGATCTTAAATTGGTTTCCCAGGCACAAAGAAAAAGGTCAACACTATTACAGCAGGAATGGATTTATGGAGCTCCTGTGAAACACTCCAAGCAATGTTTGGAAATGACCTGCTGGGTTTTCATCTCAAGTTCAGTACAGCATGTTTTTGTAAAATAGATCTTAGGTGTGTTGACTAAGCAGAATTACACTTGTTATGAACAGAAAAAAAAAAAGCAGAGGAGAGGAAGAGAGAATGTTTTTCCCTTGTTCAAACAAAGGTGGTTAAAGGATAAAAGAGGAAGAATAAAAGAAGTGCACCTATAGATCACATCACACAAAGGATGTCAGGGCTGAGATAGAGGAGCAAAGAGACTTTATTATCTGATACTTGAGAAGTTTGTGTGTGTGTGTGTGTGTGTGTGTGGGTGTTGTTGGGTGTTGGAGGGAAGTGTGTCTGGGTGGGGACTATGTTAAAAGTGTCAAATATTTGGTGGCCGTTGTGGCAGGAACAAACAAGTTATTTCCTCTCCTGTAACTAGTCAGTCAGAAGAGACATGGTGATTGTAAACAGAAACAAAACAAAACGATTCATTTTTATGGTAGTGACATTCTACGCTATTTTAGTATTGATTCTACTCACGATTCCATGACAACATTTACACAGAAACTGTGACCATAATATTCAGTAGAAACCTCTGTGGACTTCTGTAGAATTCAAATATCAAATAACTGGTCATGATTTTCTCATAATAACATGCTGTTTATATAGCAGTCAGTTGTACATATAAGATAGGGTCAATAAAATTTGAAAATGTTTTAGAAAGAAATTTCTTTTGCTCAACAAGGCTGAAATTATTTGAACAAAAAGATAAATATTATTATTTTTAATATTTTTATTTTACTACTCCAGTCTTAATTGTCACATGATCCTTCAGAAATCATTGTAATATGCTGATTTAATGATCAAAAAGCATTTCTTATTATTATCAATACTGGAAACAGTTGTGCTGCTTAATATTGTGGAAACAATTATATATAAAGAGAGAGAGAGTTTTTTTTTCTTTCTCAAAACTCTTTTTTCTAAACTTCAAAAACAACAGCATTTATTTAAAAAAAATATATTCTTGTATTATAAATATCTCTGCTGTCACTTTTGATTAGTTTAATGCGTCCTTGCTGAATAAATGAATTTAATGTAATGTAAATGTAAAAAATTATTGACCCCATACTTATACGGTATGCTTCAATATAACAAAACATAACAACTCAAATTATTAAAAAAAACCCCAAAAAAACCCCAGAAAGAACTGATTTGCAGAAATGAATCAAACTTTCACAGAAATATTTGCTATTTTGGTTGCTACTGAGATGGTCTTTAAAAACAAAATGACCAACATTATAGCATATTATAAATTAATAGGATATAATAGCAAATATCATATTGTAATTGTTACAGTATTCACAAAATCTGTTTCATTTGAAAATGAAATTATAAACATATGATACCATACGGCCCTATCTATGGGGTAATCAGTCAGCAGAGACAGACAAAGACAGTGTGGGCAGTGATTATTCTTGTGTCTTTGTCTGCACTCTCAATTATACTAACAAGAGTAGATTGTGCACATGCAAAATTACAGATTCCATCTAAGGGGAACAATGGAGCATTTCTAATCCAGTGTCTCCTGTGCTCACTCGCTCTCTTTCTGTCTGTCTGGGAGTGCAGTTAAAAGCCCTGTAGTCTTCCTCAACTCAGTGCAACAGTGCTGGGCTTTGGGGAGATTTTAAACCTTGCTCTTTGCCCCAGGCCTTAAAGACAAGCAGCAGAAACAAAAAGACTAAGTATTGGACTAATGGGAGCAGGTTTAGGGAACGAGAATAATGCATTTGTGTTTGCTTCCCCCTGACTTACAGCAGTCATCACTCATTGCTTTTCTTTGTCTAGTGAGCTTCTTCTCTTCCATCATTAATGTCTAATAAGAGCCTCCCAGTGCTTTTTTTATTTTTATATTATAATATCTGACTGAATTAAGTTTGGTGACTTATCAGAGTTTATTTGAGGGTGCAATTTTGCCGTAGTTGTTCTCACGCAGGCCTGTCTGTGCTTAATAATTTATAATGTGATAAATAGAGACATTTCAGATGATTATACTTCAGTAATGATAAATTTTGTGACTCGTCGCTCCACTTTTGAATTTCGTTTCAAAGAGCGTTATTCGTTTCACACCCACTTATACCTTCCTACCATCTGTTCACTCAGTTTTGAGAGCTGTGCACTATTACAAAATGTTGTATTAGCTGTCATATTCTTCATAAAGGTTGAGAGTGTTTTGTGTCACCTGTAGGACTGTATTAGTGTAAAGTACCTGGAAAAAGCTAAAGACCACCTAAAGAAAGGAAAGCTGTGATAACATGATTTTTTAACAGTCGACTTGTGCTGGTGATCTATTCTACAGCCTTTCTTTCTCCTCAAACAAAAGAGTATCTGAGGGAGGGAGCGGGACGTTCGGTAGAGTCAGTCCGTTTCATTATTCCAATACAATACACTCCCTCCTCACGGCCAAACATTAGCTTTACGCTCATCTGCAGAGAGGAAGGGGGGAGAAAACATTCATCAAAGAGTGGGACGGGGAAGAATAAAAGAGGATGACAGAAAGAAATGTGACATATGAAAGAAGCAAAGACAGATTAGGAAAGAAAGAATTGTAAAGAGAGTAGTAACAGGTTGAAAAAGAAAGAAAGAAAGAACACAAAATGAAAAAGTAGAACAAATGGTAGATAACTTAATTGAAAAAATAAAGAAAAATTTAAAAAAGATGGAAAGAAAGAAAGAATAGATAGATAGATAGATAGATGGAGGGATGGATGGAGAAATAGAGAAAGAAAGAAAGAAAGAATGAACACAAAATGAAATTAAATACAGTGGAATACATGCTAGATAACCTTAATAAAAAATAAAGAAAAATGTAAAAAAAAAAAAAATGGATGGATGGATGGAAAGAAAAAGAAAGAAAGAAAAATGTAAAAAGGATAAATAGATAGAAATGGAGAAAGAAAATAACAAAAATATAACCTAAATGAAAAAATAAAGAAAAATCTAAAAAAAAGAAAGAAAGAAAGAAATATAGATAGAAAGAAAGAATAAAAAGTTAAATAATTGGTAGATAAATTAAATGGAGGAAAAAAAAGAAGGAAAAAAAAAGGATGGATGGATGGATGGAAAAACGAAAGAAAGAAAGAAAAATGTAAAAAGGACAATTAGAAGTGGAGAAACAAACTAACACAAAATGAAAAAGAAGAATAAATGGAAGAAAACCTGAATAAAAATGAAAGACAAAAAACAAAAAGGATAGATAGATAGATAGATCTGTTTGTAGTGTTTTGTAGCAGTATATTGGTGTGGAAGCTGAAGTGAGATCAGAGAGTGTGAGCTGTGTGTGTGTGTGTGTGTGTGTGTGTGCTTTAATAACGCAGCTCAGGCTAGCACATCCTTCACAGTGAGGGAAGTGAAGTGGAGGAGGTGTCCTCCTAAGTGCCTGTGATTAAAGTTTCACAGTGAGACACTGCAAAGCCCAGCAGGCTATTCCACCACCACACACCCTTCCTCCATCCTCTCCACCTGCCTCCACCCTGCAGGAGACGTCCGGCTCTGAGACAACAAAACATCTAGCGCCTTTACAAACAACAACAATACATATGAGCATCTTATCCCACGTTTCTGAGTTTTACGTAGCCATCATCACATTGTGTTTGTGCTAGCAGAGGGTCTATTGTCATCACGCTGAGATTTCTCACACATTATTACAGCTGAATCCCAGCATCACGTAGGTGAGGAGGAGGAGGAGGAGGGAGAGAGAGAGAGTGGGCAGCAGGTCACCCGGTTCATTCGCTGACTCACGTTTGCCGCTCTGCTCATCGGGATCACGCTTTCTCTCATCGATTTTCACTAACCTTTTGGGTATGACTGCACTGACATTTTAACTGTAGATCCCCGCTGAGATATTCCATCTGGAGTATGTTTTCGAAGACAAAGATTTGATATTTAATGGAATCAGATCAGATGGTGATAGATCTGTGTTTGATTAGTGCACATATGCTTATATACCATCACAGCCCACATTAAAAGGGGAAACAGACAGTGGAAAGGCGGCCATCATGAGCAGCTATTTCCATTTAAATACAGCTTTGATGATGAAATGACTGAAATCTACAAAAAAATGCTTAAATTTACAAGCTGAATGCACATGAACCACCACAATGTCATAATTACAAATTTCCTTTAAGCACCACTTTCCAAATTGGGGGCATTTCAGTGAGAAAATATAGCAGACAATACATGCAGAAAGTTAGATGTACAAACCACGACAGTTCTCTTAAAGCACCTCCATAAATTTATAAACTAGTGCTGTGTTTCCAAACTTTTGACTGGTAGTGTATATACATATATTGAGGAAAAATGTTAGATTTATATACAAAATACTTGTTTTTATATATAATAGAAATTATATACTAGTATACATTTTTTTATTTTTTATTTTTTTGAAAACGTATACATATATGTTGGTGTGTGTATATATATATATATATATATATATATATATATAATGTATGTACATAATAAATATACACAGTACATACAAATATAGTAATAAACATTACCTTTTATCTTGAATGTGATTAATCACGGAGTTTGCAGCCCTAATAAAAAAATCAAAATAGCAAAAAACACCTGAATCACACAATTAATTTATTATCCTGTTTGTGTAGAGTTTAAAAAGAAACCTTATGGTACATCTTCCTCAGTCCTGACTTACAAATACAAACTTCCCATTAGAATTTGGTACCCATATGATTAAATTTCATTAAATGTGACCATAAAAGGTGTCAAATTGTTCCTCTTTAGCTCAAATGTGTTTTAAATACTCTGTATACTGCTGTGATACAAATAAGGGAACATTAAACAGCGAGTAACAAAAGCAGATATTGTGTAAGAAAGCATTTTTGTAAT
>JAUMHE010000002.1:957171-984245 GCA_032359235.1 Enteromius mattozi | reverse complement strand
AAACTGAAATATCACATGGTCCTAAGTATTCAGACCCTTTGCTGTGACACTCATATTTAACTCAGGTGCTGTCCATTGAAGTATTTCCAAAGTATTTTAACACAATATGTCCTATTATATTTGGAGAAAGCTTTATTTCAATTTGCCTGTAAAAATTATATATATATATATATATATAAAAAGCTAGGGTTAATATTTTTAGCCCCATTAATAAATTAGCTATGGAAACAAACCACTGTTGTCCAATGACTTGGCTAAGTAACCTAACTTGCCTAATTAACCCTAATCAATCCTGAGAAAATGAGAAAAAGAATGAGAAAAAATTATTGTTAATGCTCACAGTGGAGAAGATGCATATACACGTTTATCAAAAGCGTTTTAAAGTGTCAAGAACTGCTGTAAGAAGTATTATCAAGAAGTTTAAAGAGACCCACACTATAGTGAACAGCAGCAGAAAGTGAAATATTTCAAAAACTTTAAGAAAACTATTAAGAGAGGTTTCTAAAAAATACTTAAGAACACTAGCTAAGACACCAGGGAATGATTCAGTCAAGTGTGGGACTGATGTCTCATTGAAGACGGACACTAGAGGCCCGGACATAGACTGTGAGGTTGCCGACCAAGAAAAGCTCTTCTGAAGAAAAGACAACTCCAAGTTAGACCAATGTTTAAAGCACAACTTGGAGAAAAATTGGCATATTAGAAACATGTCCTTTGGTCAGATGAGATAAAACTAGAGTTCTTCGGTCATAGAGATGTTGCCTATGTTTGGAGTAAGAAGGGTCAAGCGCTCAACACAAAGAACACCATCTCCAGAGTGAAACATTGAGGAGGAAGTATAATGCTGTGGGGATGTTTCAGTTCATTTGGAGCTGGGCATCTCTCTGGGTCAAAGGAATCATGAAAACAGAATACTATGAGAAGATTTTAAAAAAGATTTCAAAAGAAAATACCAGGAGACCAACACATCTGGAAGAGATTGAGAGAAAACATGCCTGAAACTTGTTAAGAACTACAACAAATCCCGAAAAAGGGATACACCATTGACTATTAACATCTAACAATTTTGACCTGTAGTCTTTTTATTCTTGTTTATAATTTTGTTTCTGTTTGTATTACAGACACTTCAAGCTTTTTAAATAAAGTATTATGTTTAGAAATGCTGTGTTGAAAATATTGTCACTCCATTAAAAAGCACTCAAGAATTATTTGAAAAATGATTAAATATTTCATAGGGGCTTATAACTGTGTTTGTGTGTGTGTGTGTGTGCAAATATATATATTAAAACAAGATGGTTTGTGATAAGATGCATTTTAGAAACTACATTACTAGAAAATACCTTACAACCAGCTTATAATAAATATAATCCAGGATCTACAATAAATGAAACTGTATTTTTTCAGAGTCTGTAGAATTTACTTAATATAATTATTGCTGACAAGTGACTAATAATATTTTCATATTAGTAACTTGCATTTTACATGTGTAGTAGAGCAGACCTTTATTTGGTTCTAATACTGATGTAACAGCAACGAAAGGAAATGACCATGCATATTTACTATGTTTGGGATGATTTTTTTGGTAAATCCATTATGGAAAATTCATAACTCCAGGCACAATTTTTGAATAAGAAGAAAATCGTATCCGGCGGCGCTTGTTTTCGTCGCTGTCCAGCCGGGGGCGCTGCAGGTACATGATCAGCGGGGAGTGAGTGAGTGTCTGTCGGCGGGGAGGAGGTCTCAGACTTGGGCGCTAGTAGGGTGTGGACACTGGAAGAGTGTTGGTCCGGACTGTCCCAGTCATCACCGTTGGTCCACTCCAGCTAAAAGCGGCAATATACGCAGGTAATGATGGTTGTTATGATGGATTGAATGTGAGGGAAGCATGAATCGAGAGTTGGTCGTGTAAGTTAGCTCAGTGATTGTGGGCGTAATATGACTGCTAGCAGCAGCATTAGCGCACTAGCTCACAATACTCCAAAACTACTGTTGTAAAGGCATAAATAAAGCGTGGAGTCAAGAAATTATTTTATTGTACATGATTAGGCAAATTATAATTCAAACCGTTAGTTTTTTTCTTTTGGTTCGCCCGTAGTTAAGAGTCTTTAGTCACTCTTTGACTGAATTGTCTGTTAGCTGCGCGGCTAATGTCACTCTTACTGAGAGAACACACGTAAGTTACCTGTCTGTCTGTCTGTCTATGTGTATCTGTCTGTCTGCTGCAAATGCCTTTCTGCGTTTTTGAACACCTATCTATCTATCTGTCTGTCTCTTGATCTGCCTGTCTTGCTTTTCATGAACAAATACTCCTCTGCTTCTGTTATCTGTATATTTGAAGATATCTATCTGTCTATCTATCCCATTCTGTTTGAACTTACTTGTCTCTCTTACTAAACATACATTTCTAACTGATTTATAACCGTCTTTTTCAATATATGTCTGTCTAGTTCTTTTCCTCTTTCTCTGAGTATTAAGTATCATGTTTACCTCTTAGTGTCTTTGTGATTGGATGCATATTTAATTGAATCAATATCAGTCTGCTTTTAACCCTCTTATCTAATTTACCTGTCATTTTCTCTGAGTGAACACATTTGTTTCCCTTTCTAACTGTATTTGTTGTTATTTTACAAAATCTCTCTTGTATCCCAACTCAACACACTGAGCAAAGTATATACAGTGCATAACAATTCACGTAAGAAATAGCCTAAATTCTTAAGTTTCAGTTCTTTTAAAGGCCGCTTAACTAAAGTATGAGTTGGAGTAATGTCAGAGTATTAAAGAAACACATTCTGTTGGCAGAGGGATGTTTTGGACTTGTGGAAGGGAGTGATATGTGTGTTATAACAGGCAGAGGCTTGTATGATTACACTGGTATTCATCACCTGTCAGCGTTTAATGAACAAATATTTGAACCTATTGCTTAAACCTCTGAGGTGAAGTAAAAGCTCATCAAAAAATGTTTAATTCTCTCATTTATTCTCTCTCATGTCATTCTAAACCTGTGTGGCTTGTAAATCATGTGTAATTTTTGCTCTTTTGTGTAGCAAAAAATTTATAAGAGTGGCCGTTATAAAGAAATTGAAAGCATTTGTTGTTGTTTTAAGGAATGTCCTTTTGGCATTTAATTTGGTTTTGTGTGGGTTTTCAGAAACGTAATGTAATTTAATGACTCTAAGTAATGTCATGTGGTGTTTGCTTTAAAGCAGAGTATATGTGAATATACATATATTTATGAAAATGTACATTTTAATCAGTACTTTCAAAAAGAAAGGCAAAAAGTTATTACTATTATTATTTTACAAATGTAGTAAACTTGAGTGTGTGTGTAATCAACATTTGAAGTGGATCAAAACCTTAAATGCACTCTTGTCTTAGGACTACTTTGTTTAACTGTTTTGATCCACTTCAAATGTTGACCATTGTAAATAACATCATTTGTATAAAATAATTGTTTGGAAATTGTTTTGTAGAAATATTTTTTTCTTTTCAATAATTGAAAAAATTCGAAAAATTGATTTTATTTCTGATTTACTTAATTTCATTTATTTAATAAAGATCTCTACATTATAATATCATTATCATTATAAAGTCATTGCATGCACAAATTGCAATAACATTTATTTGAATAAATGAATAGATAAGACAAAAAGAAAAAAAGAGCTTCGGGGCATTAGCTTTTCATTTCTGGTCAAGTGTTCCCTGAAACTGCTTGTTATTTTTGAGTTTTAGTCATTGTTCCCTAGTGACTTAAACTTGGACAGTGTGTTTTGTGACAGCTCAACTGAGCTTCCTTCTTCTCGTCTCTCTGCAGCGCAGACACCAGACACTTGCCCTGTGGCTGTGAAGAGACTGTCCCATCGCACCCTTCCCGTAGCTGGATGTTCTGTCAGACCATCGCCTGTCATCTTTAGGGTACAGCAGCATCAGACGCCTCTCCCAGGACGCTCCTGGTAGGGGACGAACGATTTGGGTAGCGAGAGAGGGTCCAGAGATGGATGACATCTTCACTCAGTGCCGTGAAGGCAACGCGGTAGCCGTCCGCCTCTGGTTGGACAACACAGAGAATGACCTAAACCAGGGGTAAGTGTGTTTTTGAGTGTTTAAATATGAATTTAGACAGAGCTGTGTGGTTGTAGAGACCACTTATTTGTGGTTTTGTATAGTCTAGATTTAGCAGTTAGCTTATTCTCTCATTCAAAGATGAACTTGGATGCTGTCAGTATGGGCCACGCCCCCCCTCCCAAAAACGTTTCTAAACTCTAAATGTATTGTGCAGAAACTGTCCTGTTTGTAAAGATCTTCTGCCCAGTCATGTCCCTTAGTTCACCCCGCACTTTTATCAGTCGTCTAATCCCTGGGCGCAGTGGAGCAGTGACTCTGAAAGACGATGAGGGTAGATTTTATCACTGTTGTGGATTTCATTCAGTTATTTGAATTGTCGTGGCCTGCACGGCTTTTCAAGTGGTTTTGAGGCATTAAAGAGATTCAGTTATTATTCTTGTATAATTCTACTAGTACAAGTTTATGTTTTTATACCATAAAAATTTAGATCTTTTAACCATACAAAACATCCCACCAAAATGTAAATGTAATGCTAAGTGTGTTTCTTAATTAAAATTATTTTTTGAAATTAACTTTCACATATATATATATATATATATATATATGTATATTTTGTATCCATAACTTAAAATAGGATCGATATTAAATATTTGTTTGTGAATGTCAATTTCCCCTATTATTAAACATCTTACATCAATATAAATTTGTCATACTGAACAATTATAATTAAGAAATGCCTAAATTCACTTTTAGCATTTAAAATGTAGTCTTAAATTCATATATATATATATATGAATATATATTTACTTTTCACACACACACACACACATATATATATATATATATATATTATTTTTATTTATTTTTTGTTATTGATAAATATTACTGAGTTTTCCTATTGGCTTCCTTTTTAATATTGTGCATCCCTTCTATGAAACTGAATGCGTTAGCTTAGGTTCAAATAAGTAAGACCTAAAATATTCCATCTGTTTCTTACAAACTAAACGAAAAGCATTCCACACGTTCTAGCCCTATATGGTGTAAAGCGTACACAGAGTCGATCCATGCACCCTCTTCAAATACCTCCACCTCTGCCAAGCTCCCTCTCACAAACAGCCTTGGCCTGCCTTCCTTCACTAATACATCCCAGAACAGCTGGGAAGCACAAAAGACAGGAAAACGTCCAGGTAGATCTCCAAGAACTTGTAAGGAATCTGGACTCATTCTCTTGCTGTCAGCCATGAGAATTATTACCTGAAAGGAACGGGTCAGAGACGAATGGTTGGCCCATGCCGATTCAGCACAGAATCAGCAGATTGCAGATAAAGCATTAAAGTGCCTGATGTAGATCACTATCTAGGCATTTCCTGTGCTCTTGGCTGAAGTTGTGACTTTGAAATTATGTGACAAAGGAAATGTTTGACTAACTAGAGAAACTACCAGTAAGAGGGAGGGGAAACGCCAACTTAACTAGATCAAAACCCAAAAATACAACAATACCCTTCATTTGTATTTTATGTTAGCATTCCCTACTCTAAACAGCAGTTGATTCTCTACAGATCTGTCGTTCAGGCCAGTGTTGGAGTTGGACTACATGTCTAATTTGTGACTCAGAGGGGGAGGAGGGAACGGTCTGGGCTAAAACGAAATGGTTGGGACGAATAGTTTCCATACGATGAGCTCACCAACCAAAGCATGCTGACTTGAGCCATACCAGTCCTCTCTGTGTCACTTCTCTCTCTCTCCCTCCCAGCTTACCCTTCTCAAAGTGTTTTCCTTTTCCAGAAATAGAAAAACTCCAGCTAAGGGATTCGCCTTTCGCTTTTGCCTGTTGAGGTTTGCCTAGGAAAATGATTTGAAATGGTTGAGGAGAAGAGTGGCTGTTTGATTCGGTTCTTCTGACGGGTCATGAGGAGTTTCAGCATGGCTTGAGATGTCATGACCTTACGTGTTTGTGGGAGGAGACAGGAAATAGCAGACATACATGGGCGTTGTTTATGCTTCACATTACAGCATGTCGATCAGCAAACTGGGCTTTGTCTTATCTTCTATTTTATCTACTTATCTCTAAATTTAAATGTTAAACATATTTGGAAATTTGGCCATTATGCCTGAACTTGTTGCTTTTAGAAATTGTTGTTTAAGTGATGGTTCACTCAAAAATGAAAATTCTGTCACTCTGTGACTTTAAAGTTGTTCCAAACCTGTATGGGTTTCTTTCTTATTTTTGAACAAAACAATTGAAAACAGGTTATTTTAAAGATTTTTGTGAACCAAAAAGTTGCATGTAGCCATTAGCTTACTTAACGGTATATTACAAATGCATTTTCATATCTTTGTACTTACTAAAATGCCCTGCAATTGTACTTTTAGTATACTAAACTAGTATACTCCAGGTATGGTGTACTTCAGGTAGTGCTGAAGTCCAATGAAAGTCATACTTAGTGTATTTAATTGAACTGAAGTGGAACTTTTGCAAGTAAAGTATAAAGCAAGTATATCAGTAGGTCTCAAGTTATCTGTCAGTAAATATGTTAATTGATTTGAACTATACTTAATATGAAGTAAATGTATTTTAAATAAATAACTTTTTTACTAGGGCAGTTTTGTTGCCAACATTCTTCATAATATCTCTTCTATATCTTTGTGTTCAACATAAGAAATTTAAACAGATTTAAAACAACCATGAGGCTGAGTAAATTATAACACAATAGTTATCTTTTTAATTCACGAGTGATTTTTTTTAATTATTATTTTTATTTATTTATTATTTTATTATTTTATTATTCATTAAAATGTAAAAATAAACCTTTACCACCAAAAATGAGCTTCCTGTTCCACTGAAAGGAAAGTAATGTTAAGCAATATCCTAAAAGCGGTTAAGACATTTGTTTTTGCAAACTAACATTTAGTCACCACTCAAAGACAGCACTGTTGTGATAATAAAACCACAAGAAATGTCTGTAGAAGGAAAATTAAGTTTATAATTTTTTTTTTTAAATTGGTTTCAAATTTGGTCTGACATATTTTTATGCAGTAACAAATTTAACTTAAGAGTAGAATGGACTAAAATGTAAAGAAGAATATGGTGAAATATTTACTAAGTTAAGGAACTTTATTGTTAAAAGTAAACATGTTCAAAGACTTTCAATGTGCAATTCTGTACTCCTGCAAGTTAATATTTTTATTGTACGTTGCTTGTGTGCAATGTATAATACAATGCGTTACATCATAAGTTGTTTTGCAGATTGAATATCTGTGTCAGCACCCAA
The DNA here is from genome assembly GCA_032359235.1 of Enteromius mattozi. Classification (NCBI taxonomy): domain Eukaryota; kingdom Metazoa; phylum Chordata; class Actinopteri; order Cypriniformes; family Cyprinidae; genus Enteromius; species Enteromius mattozi. The sequence continues at coordinate 976,911 of JAUMHE010000002.1, read as the reverse complement.
ATTTTGCATTTGTGCTTCTCTAGTAGCAAATATCATTTAAGTTGACTGTAAGTCTGCTCTCAAAGTGTGACTCAAAGAGGAACTGACACGTTTTGTGGCTGTTTTTTTATTCTTGATGTCTGGACAGAACTCAGAACAGCTAATAATAGTTAGAAGAACACAAGCCTGAAGCAAACTAAATGGTAGGTTACAGCTGTGTTTGTTTGTGGCTTTAAACAAGACTCTGAAGCCACTGAAGCTCAGGCCAATCAGAAGCATCTAAAGTGTTTAGAGTGAGTTATTTACTACCAGAATACTTCCTGTATTTTAACTTCTTGTTTTTAGCTGCACTATCTAAAAATATAACACTTTTGATGTCTGTTTTGATTCAGAAGATATCAACAATATTATTTTAACTTTTGCAGCTACATTTCCTGTCACGTCATTCCGGCCCACTTCACTACACTGTTAGCTCAGATACGTTTTTAGATCGTGGCGCCTCACTGATGTGCGGTTTATGATCTAATTCAGTATGAGATTTCACTTAAACAGATTGTTGCTGAAAGATGGAAACCTGAACCTGTGGAGTTGTACTTTTAACTCATCGCCGAATGCAAACCCCAGAACGCTTTTTGGCCGGAAGAAGCTCTTAATAACAGCATTTTTCAGCTCTTTGATCATATAACCTCAGGCTCAAGACGTTCAGCTTTCAGCTCTAGTATCAATGTTTACATAGTCTGTCTTTGTACGTTTGTAAGTCTGTTAGAGTAAACGTTCCTTTCTCTCTCTCTCTCTCTCTCTGTGTGTGTGTGTGTGTGTGCTGGTTAACAGCGCATGCTTCACGTCCTTACATGGACAAGAGAAAGAAAGTAGCTGGATGTGAATTGTCCTGAGTGCTCACACTCACACAGGCGCTGGAAGAGAGAGCGTGGAATATTATTTCCTGTGTTTCCCGCTCTGGTTTCCTCAGTCCGCCCCTCTGCTGCTTCGTTTGTGTGTCGGAGTGCTGCTGAGTGATGTGATAAGAGTCGCCACAGATAACTCCTTTCTGCATTTTTTTCCTCACTTCCCTATTTGCTTTCTTTTTTGTTAATGTCCTATTGTCTTGCACTGTTTTAGCTACAATTGTTTTCATCCATTCTTTCCAACTTTTCTACATCTTTCTTTCTTTCTTGCTTTCCTACCTATCCCCCCGCCCCCTTATTTTCTATTTTCCTTGTTTTTTCTTTGTCTTTCCCAGTTTCTTCCTTACACTATCCCTTCTTTCTTTACTTACTGTTTTTTTGGTTCTATCCTGCATTCTTTCTTTTTTTAACTGTTACGTTATTCCAGCTTCCAGCAGTTATTTTCAACTTCTTTCTTTCTTTCTTTCTTTCTTTCTATCCCACTTCATTCCATCCATTCTTATTTTGTGCATTTTTTCCCTTCTTTTGTTTCCTTTTCAATTTCTTCCTTTTTCTCAGTTTTTTCACTCTTCTTTATCTTTGCTTTTTTTTGTGTTTGTCTTTTGATTTAATTCTTTCTCTCTTTCCTCGCCTCTTTCTTTTCTTTCCTCATTTTTTTCCCGCTTCCATTTTTTCCTGCTAGCTGTCTTTTTTTGACAGTTTTTCCTTTTTCTGCATCCTTTACTTCCTTTTTCAAATTTTTTCCTTCTTCCTTTGTAGCTTCTTGTCTTTCCCAGTTTCTTCCTTTTTAAGTTTCTTTTTTCTTTGCCACTTTCTTTAATGATTTGTTTGTCACTTTTCTTGCCTTGCTTGCTTGCTTCCATTCTTTCATTTTGTAATTTTTTTCCCTTCTTCCTTCCTTGAAAAGTTCAGTTTGGCCAGAAATAAAGAACATTCCAGAATTCCCATTGGGAGGCTCAGGACTCACTGTCTAATTTGATTTCATTTATTTGAGGAGGGGGGGACTTCCTGTTTATTTGTCTTAATATTTTGTGTTGTTGTTTTTGTCTTTAACCTCTTCAGTTGTGACTAAGCCACCATTTGAATCGGTGTGTGTGTGTGTGATAGAGTGTGTGTGTGGTCTGGTCTGGTCTGTTCCAGCAGGACCTTGTGAGTAGTTTGAGCAGCTAGCCTAAGTTTAGCCACTCTTCTGGCCTGATTATTTACCCAGAGACTTCCTACTGTACTGGACGCTCCCAGCCCTTCAACAAACACTTCATTATTGAAGACAAAAGCTTACTAGTAATTACTTTAGGGATGAGCACGAGCACCAGCTGCAGACATTACCTTCGTTTATTTATAACATACTCTCAGCAGTTGTCTTCGGTGGTTTAATAGTAAAACCCCATGTGGTTCATTCACATGTGCTCCCAGTAGCTGCACTAATGCACAGGCTCTGATCTCATCAGTGTGGCTATTTTAACTTTACGGTCACCATCGACCTGAAGTACTGTAAGTGTGAGTTTTACTGCAGTTTTGAAAAGGAAATAGGAAGGCCTGAGAACGGATCTCAGACTTAAACAGAGGGGGGTAGAGGGGATATACATAATCTAGAGGAAAGGGCCAGTTAAAGGCTGTTTATATTTAACTGGCTGGAGACAGACAGCTGAGAGCGGGATCACTAGCCTGACTGGAGACAGTTTACCGCCAACCACTATGTCAAAAAAGTGCCTTGATTTAAAGGGATAGTCCACTAAAAAACAAGCTTCTGTCATTATTTCCAAGCAAGTATGCACTATAAAAATATTCATGCCTAAATTTAGAATTAATACAATTCATTTGCACATGAAAATTCAATGTTTGAAACCAGTCCCACCTCAGTGTTTCCAAGCATGTATGCAAATAAATAAATAAAAGTTACATTAAATTAAATTAAATTACATTTTAAATTAAATCAAATGAATTTAGGCCTTTAATTTTAGAATTGTGTATATATATATATGTGTTAAATGTTGACTGTTGTGTATATATATTTATGAATACTTTATACTTTACTTTTGTAATAAGTATTCATGTGATAAATATGACTCTAAATATGCTGGCGTGTTTGTTTCTTGCAGGGATGATCACGGGTTCAGTCCGTTGCACTGGGCGTGCCGTGAGGGTCGTTCAGGTGTCGTAGACATGCTCATCATGAGAGGGGCGCGCATCAATGTCATGAACCGCGGCGACGACACACCCCTGCACCTGGCTGCGAGCCACGGCCATCGTGACATTCTGGCCAAGGTGTGAAAAGATCATAGCGAATAAACGCTTACGAAACACACACACAACTGCACCTGAACAACCACAGTGACCACAACGGTCACAGAAAGGTGTAAACAAACACACAGCTGCAAACAGCAGTTATAAATACTTACACATAAATTTAAACACTCGAAGAATAAGAAACTGACTATGTCTATTTCATACCTTCTAATTCTGTGTAACAGATTTTGAAAGGATGTTATTGTGTTGTTTTGGATACTAAATTATGTTGTGGTTTGTGTTGTCTAGCTGATCCAGTGTAAAGCAGATACCAATGCGGCAAACGAGCACGGCAACACCCCTCTCCATTACGCCTGCTTCTGGGCCCACGACCTGGTGGCAGAGGTTAGTGTGACGCGCCCTCTGCTGGGAAAAATTGAGAAACTCTGGGTTGTTTGAACGCTGTTTTCCATGCAGTTATAATGAATGGGGACTGGAGTTTTCAGACACCATAACATTATCATAAAAGTGGTTCACATTGTTCTTGTGCAGTATATTTTTCTGAAGTGTTGTTTGGGAAAAAAACAAACATAAATTGATTTTTCTTTCTTCTCTGCAGCAGAGAAGTTCAGTAGTTCCAGTCTATTTTTATTGGAAGGAAAAATAGCTAATGTCATTTGATTCATACCAACTATGTTACCGTTCATATTTTCTCCAGGATCTGATCAATAATGGTGCTCAGGTGAGCATCTGCAACAAGTATGGAGAAACTCCAATGGACAAGGCCAAACCACAGCTTGCTGCAAATCTGAAAGGTAAACTCTTTTCTTCTGTAGCAGAATGTTTGTTGGAAAGGCTGTTTGCTAACATTTTGAAGATTTGTTTCTGTTATATGTTCTATCGGCCCTAATAATTCCGTTGTGTTTATGAATCAGAGCTGGCAGAGAAACAGGGACAAAGCCTGACCAAAGTTCCTTTCAAGGACACTTTTTGGAAGGGAACCACCCGAACACGACCACGTAAGCACCCTCAGAACATCTGATTCTCATTTACATTCAAAACATAGATGCTTTAGCAAACAAGCATTTTATTGTAATTCAGCGTTGCTTTATACAATGATATGAATTATCCACAACCGAGGATTGATTGTTGTATATTTTTCCCATGATGCCTTCAGGTAACGGCACACTAAACAAACATGCTGGAATAGATTATAAGCAGCTCTCCATGCTGGCCAGGATCAACGAGAACCACTCTGGGGAGGTGAGTTCTTTTACCAAACCACAATAGCTACCCATGTCTCAAAGCGTTTATGGAAGCACTGATGTGTCTGCTCTCTCTATGGCAGCTGTGGCAAGGTCGCTGGCAGGGCACAGAGATTGTGGTCAAGATGCTTAATGTGCGGGACTGGACTACAAGAAAGAGCCGTGACTTTAATGAGGAGTACCCTAAACTAAGGTGAACCTCTAGTCCAGTGTGCCCAGAATACACGCGTTAAAGGGACAGTTTTGTTCATGTTGCTTTTGTGCAATAGATGAATAACAATTTTTGTATTAGGTTAGGGTTTAGATATTTCTATTTTGCGGGAGTCCTGTGAATCATTTTATTCTCCCGCATCCCACACACAAACGAGTGTCTACCCATGACACACACACACCTGCTCCAGCACTCGTGCATCTTTTCCCGTGCCGCTCTCTGTAGCGTCGTGTCTCGTGGGAGAGCAGATCTCTAATGCACTGGACTGGACAGTTCGTGTGCTACACACTTTTTACAGTCTAGATGACAAAACACTGCTATCTGTCTGCAATGTAACACGGCAGTAACGTATAGAGATTTCGTCTTTTAACCATACTCCAATTACTATTTTAAAAATTATATTGCGTTAAATTACACCATTACTAAAAAGTAATCAAATTACACTAACACATTACTGCCCAACACTGGTGACAATATACGATTTAAGTCAACAATCACTGATCATCTTCTGCACCTGGATCATTAAAAATGATCATCTTTTTATTACGTCTCCATCATGTTAGTGCTCTTTTAGTTCTGTCTGTTCATGTGTCCCTCTCCACCTTGGTGTTTCCCCTGTTGTAGAATCTTCTCCCACCCAAACGTGTTGCCGGTGTTGGGGGCGTGTCAGTCTCCTCCCGCCCCTCATCCAGTCATAATTACACACTGGATGCCCTATGGCTCCCTCTACAATGTGCTTCACGAGGGAACCAGTGAGTAAAACACATACATCACTGTTTCATTTTGTGTGTTTGTCAAATCCATTTGAATGTTATTAAATATTTAATAAAATTAATGACATGACATAAAAGAGGAAGTCTTTCACTCTTAAATTTAACTTCAATTTAAACCCACTCAATCCTTCTCCTGTATCTCCTTTATCGTTTTCTTGTCCATTTAGATTTTGTTGTGGATCAGACGCAAGCGGTGAAGTTTGCTTTTGATATAGCGTGTGGAATGGCTTTCTTGCACACACTGGAGCCCATGATCCCTCGGCATTATCTCAACAGCAAGAGCGTCATGGTAAGGAACTTAAAGCAGACGTTTCCTGTTCATCTTGGTTTCTACAACCTTGGGTTTTTCCAGAGTGTCTATTCCTGTTCTGCAAGAGAACTTGAAGATATTTAGTTACAAACTTAGTTGTAGATTCATTTCCACAGAATTTGAATAGTCAGCGTTAACCAGCAATTGTGAGAAAAAAAAAAAACTTTCACTGTGTTTACTTGCTGTCATGGTATGCGGAACTGTTTAAGTGAAACTTGCACTCCATAAATGTAGTCTCAGCAGATAGACCACTGTGAACAGGAACTGTTATAAATGGTCTCAGTTCTCTGTGAAGTTTCTGGGCATCCTGTGCAAGTTTAGAGTTTCAGTAATGCAGTGAAAGTACATACTTTGGTAGTGGATTTCTCACTGCTTCTTAAGGAAAGTCTATATGGAAAGTATGGTTAAGTAAAGCCTCAATCAAACAACATCTCATACTGCTAATAGCTCTACTGGTCACATTACACATAATCAACTGGATGAGGCATCAAAAACCTGAGCTTACCCTAACTGACTGTTTCTTGCTCACATATCCTAATGAATCTGTTGTCGTTGATTCACTGACATTAGATTGATGAAGACATGACTGCTAGGATAAGCATGGCAGATGTGAAGTTCTCCTTCCAGTGTCCTGGCAGGATGTACTCACCCGCATGGGTGGCACCTGAAGGTACTGTTCCTTTCCTCCACTAACTGAATTCTTGATTTCAAACTACAAAAATATTGTATTTTATCCAGTTTGTTTGTCTAAGATAAATTTCTGTATATCTTTCTGTTGGGCAGTGCAGCAAATCTGCTGGTCAGCGTTAACCTATTGTGAAATATGTATGGGAAAATTCACAATTTCGTGAATTTATTCTGAAATGACAAGATTTTACCCACAGAAATTTGCAGAACAGTTGTTGCCGCACTTAAAAACAGGAAAAATTGATTCACTGATGTCTTATCATCTCTTCTCAGCCCTGCAGAAGAAACCAGAGGAGATTAACCGGCGCTCTGCAGACATGTGGAGTTTTGCAGTGTTGCTCTGGGAGCTCGTCACCAGAGAGGTGCCCTTCGCTGACCTCTCAAACATGGAAATTGGCATGAAGGTGAGATGATTCTATGGCTTTGGGAAAGAAACAAAATTTGAAAGATGCTTGGGGTAAAAATGAAGCCACAATAAACACAAATGCCCCATTCAAATTCATTTCTAAACAAAGGTCAACAAATATGTGCATTTTGTTGTGAGATGACAACAGGAGATGGGACTATTTTTACTGGAGGAAGCATTTTTTTTTTGATTATGGACTACTTTGGCATGAAATTACAAAGAAATGCTTTCATTTTGAATTAGTTTGTTATAAACATGCAGCGTTTGCAGAGTGATGTAATTGCAAATTTCTCCAAAAACCCTCATTCCTTTCTTGGAAAAATCTGACGCTGGCTATTCTTTCTCTCTTCATTAGGTGGCACTAGAGGGACTGAGGCCTACCATCCCGCCGGGCATTTCCCCCCACATCTGCAAGCTAATGAAAATCTGCATGAACGAGGATCCTGCCAAGAGGCCCAAATTCGACATGATCGTGCCCATCCTAGAGAAGATGCAAGACAAATGAAACAGCCCTGCTGGAAGACCCCGCAAACACTGAGTTCACAGTATTGCCTTAAAATTCACCACTCACCAAAGTGCTCTATGCCACTGTAGCCCTCTGCTAAAGAAAAAAAAACGCTTTGTGGAAGCGCTGTCGAACATTTTTAAAAGCCACGTTCTCACTATCGCCTATATTCTTATATGCAATCATTGAATAACAACATGTGTTTGTGCATATCCTTTTCATGTTGTCTGGAATGTTTACAGTACAACACTTCTCTTAAAACCTCTTTTCTACAGCCATTAAATGGAAAGTGGTGGCGGCAACGGTCGTTGGACGCAGTGAATGTACAGTAAAATCGGTTTTCAACTAACCACTCCCACATCTTTTTGCTCACTCGCTTCATTTGACACCGTTAAAACCACGTCACAGATCATTTCAAAACAATTTGCAAATGTGTATGCAACAGCCGCTGTTAGTATTTAAAGCATCGTGCCATTGTCCGTCACTGTGCGTTTTCTTTGGATTGTCCCTGATAACAAAAGTCAGTTTGCCTGAGATAAAAATAAAAAACAGTGCAATAATACAATAGCTAATGCCAATTTTTATGCCTTAATCATGTAACAAGTAACCAAAATATGAAGTGCCCATAATATCATGATTGTACTGTCTCTCTCAGAGCAGGGAGATACATAGTATAAAAACATGTGATGATAAATTAAGGTACCATATGTTCAAAAGAAGAGCCATTTACATGTGTCACATCAAATGTGAGAACTCTTTTGCCATGTGCATCATGGGTTGTCTCTTATCCTTGCATCAGAAAACTACATGTTTGTACTTCATCCATACAAATGCATGATTGCGTCCTCTGTTATGTTACTAACACTTCTCCTGTATTCTAATTTGCATTGTACATGTTAAGCATGTTATGTCTAAGAGATATCTGAGAGATTTTTATACTGAATACATATATAAGTGTTTTTTCATGGGTCATACGTTGGGCAGCCCATGAGTGCCTTTATTTTTATTTTTTTGCTTTTCTAAACACTACATCTATTTACTTCCTTACGCTTTCACTGTGTTCCTCTTTCAGCTAGCCAGCACGTAATAGGACACCAAGAGGCGAAAAACAAGCATACTTGACATGCATAAATGTATTTTTTTATTTCACAGCGTTTCTTTTTACGTTTTGAAAAGCAAACAGCGACGATAACGGAAAAACAGACTGATTATCTAACTTATGCTCACTGTGTTATTAGCCTGTGAGGTTTTTAATGAAACTTTATGTGGCTTTTCTTTATTCTTTATTTAGGAGATTTTGGGCTGTTTATATTTTATTCATGATAACTAAAGTTTACTAAAGGAAAATAAGAACAAATAAAATGTTTTGGCCATGCTAAATGCTTCAATCTGTGTTCATTTATCAGTGAGAAAATAAGTTATTGGGTTGTTGACATGAATTAATATCAAGCAGTGACAACGTGTTGTGATGTGATATGCTATAAGCTATGTCTAAATAAAATACTTCTTAAAACATTTTTTCAAATTTGTGTATAATTTTTTGTATAATTATTCCAACAAATAACATTTTTTTTACCTGAACAAAATATTTTGTGTGTGTGTGTGTGTCAACATTTGAAGTGGATCAAAACCTTTCATTAATGTCCTAAAACCAAAACAATAGCCGTTCCTCCTCTTAGGACAATTTTTTTTGATCCACTTCAAATGTTGACTTATATATATTATTTATATATATATATATATATTTTATTATATATATTTTTTTTTAATAGACTTGAATTTTTGTTTTAAAGAATTATCTTCCATCTGAATTTATTTGATGCAAAATATTGTTTTTATTTGAAAAAAATTATATAAATATATATATAATATGTATGTATTTATATATTATGTAATTTATTCATTTGACTTCAAAGCTGAATTTTTTGCATTTGCAGCTCAAAACATTTGTATGATTATTTTATTTTGAAAACATGTTTCTTTGATGAATAGAAAGTTAAGAAGAATAGCATTTATCTTAAATAGAAATCTTTCCTAGCGTTATAAATGTATTTATCATCACTTTTTGTCAAATTAAAGCATTTTTGCTAAATAAAAGTAATTGATTTCTATAAGCCCAGCCCCCACCCTCCCCCCAATACAAAATAAATACAATTTATACTGCCTCAAATATTAAAAGATAATAATATTAATGTTTCTTGAACAGCAAATCAGCATATTAGAATGATTTCTGAAGGATCGTGTAACACTTATGAATGGAGTAATTATGCTAAAAATGTACTTTTGATCTCAGAAATAAAGTATATGTTAAATATTAAACAGTTTAAATTTTATACAGGGTCTAAAGTGCAGGGGTCGTGTTTTTGGTTGTCACATCACAACAGTTTTACATGTTGGTTACCGACAATAACCGACATATATATATATATAGAGAGAGAGAGAGAGAGCTAAAACATGTTAATATGTACTAATATATAAAAGATCATAACTGCGCTACTTTACTTTTCATGCTTATAAATCGGTAGGGCATGTGATGCGTCAGCTGCATTGTCAGCATGTCACGTGATCAGTCAGCTGACGCTATATAAACTGGTCAGGTAGCTCGAGACACCTTACGATGTTATTGTCAGAACAGACTCTTCAAAACACAGTTCATTATTCCCAAGAGACGCGGGTTCGCGTTATTCCGCTTCTTGTTTTATTCATGCATACAGCACAAGCGTAACACTACTTCGATTCAAGTATAAACACGGTTTCCTGAAGCCGTCGGCCGAGACTTTATATGTTAAGACCGGGCACTGAGAGCGTTAGTTTACCGCAGTGTAACTTAGCTCGCCGCGCATCCAGCATGAAGCGTCCGGTGTTCAGTTTATCCACCGTCTGCGTTGTCTTTATAGTCTGGACGCTGTTTTCGGTGCCGTGGGGTTCCTCATACCCTGTCGAGGAAGAAACAGATTCGCCCCAGCTGAGGTTCATGGAGGAGTTTGATCGGTTTAAGCTCGGTTTCAGCTGGCACAACATATCCTGCGCTGTGTGTAAAGCGATCTTCGCCACGCTTGACATCGCGTTGCTGGTGAGACAAGAATTTACTTCTTATTATTGTCTGTTTTAAAGTCCCCCGGCTTTCTTGTTGGTAGAAATGTCGGCTTATGTTGGAGAGTTTAAAGTAAACTTGACACGGTTTCTTTTGCTCAGCACGGACTTGTTGAGCTGCCTAACTAGACAGCATTTTGTTTTCTTGCATCATAGGCGCGTGCAAGCTGACTGTGCCCAAAAATGCTGTCGTGGTAGACTGAGACATAAATATACATTTAGCAATTACACAAACATATCGATAAACACAAATATCGATGTTTAAGTATTTACATAATATTAATATATAATTTTTTAAAATTGCAATATATAGACACTTTATTTTAGTTTTACTTTATGTATATTTTTTATATGTATATTATTTATATTTTAGACATACTGTTTTAAATAGCAATATATATATATTATAAGTAGATATACTTTTAATTTAATATGCAATTTTACTTAAATTGCAATTTCTATTATTATTATTCTGTGCCAATATGCTATTTTTCTAGATATACAAATTATACATATAATGCATATTGATGTGTAAATGCTTTCAATAGTATGCTTTTAATGTAGATTAAATTATTTTATTATGTAAGCATTTTTTTATATATTTGAATTTATATTATAGAATTTTTCTAATTCTGTATCTATTCTATAATTTTTATATACATTTATTTAATCCAATTCTTATATTAGCTTATTAGTTATTTTTTTTTATGCTTTAACCTAAATCTTTTTTAACAGAGTGACTCAAACATGGAGCGTGTGGCGCATGCTTTAGGAGAGGCCTGTGTTCGACTGCATCTGGCCGAGCCGCAAGTCTGCCGAGAAATCACAGAGCTCTTCCGAGACGATGTCATCCGTGCGCTCCAGGAGTCCATCCTCTGGCCCTCGGAGGCTTGCGGTGTACTCGTTGGACCTAAGTGTGGCCATTTTGATATTTATGCCCCCTGGAATGTGTCCCTGCCACGGGTCCCCAAACCCCCGGTTAAACCACCCACCCCTCCCAAACCGGGCTCTCCATGGAGCCGGATCCTCTTCCTCACGGATATCCACTGGGATGCGGAGTACACCGAAGGCAGTCGTGTGGACTGTAAGATGCCACTGTGCTGCCGAAAAGACTCAGGAAGGCCCAGTTGGAAGCACACTGGAGCCGGATACTGGGGCACGTATGGCGATTGTGACCTGCCTCTGCACACGGTGGAGAACCTTCTCCAAAACGTCGCCAAATCTGGCCCGTGGGATTGGGTTTACTGGACAGGAGACATTCCAGCACACAACGTCTGGTCTCAGACCCGGACTCAGCAGCTGAACGAGCTCGTCAACATCACTAGACTCATACAGAAACACCTGGGGCCTAAAGTAACTGTGTACCCAGCGGTTGGGAATCACGAGAGCACTCCGGTGAATAGTTTCCCTCCTCCGTTTGTTCATGGGAATCGCTCTTCTCACTGGCTTTATGACACCATGGCTAAGGAGTGGGCATTCTGGCTACCAAAGGAAGCTCTGGAGACCATACGGTAAAGTACTGATAAAATACTTCTATTTTGTTATTAATCTGTCAGGTTAGTTTAACATCACGTTTTGGTGTTAATGAGTAGTGACACTGATAAATACAAAATCAAATTATTATTATTGTTGTTGTTGTTAGTTATATTTTATTATTTTTATTTGTAATATAATGATGTTATTGTTAGTTATTATTTTTAATTAATAGAAACAGTTCTATACATGTTATTTATTATTATTTATTATATATATTTATTATATATTTATATATATTATATATTTGATATGCATCTTATTTGTTGTTAATAATCTTTAACATTTGTTGTTGTGGTGATGGTGGTTTTACTTCTACATTATTTATTTGTTATTTTATTATTATTATTATTAATATCATTATTATCATCGATACTTTTATTTTTTATTTATATGTGTTTTGTCTTCTCTAGGTATGGAGGGTTTTACACGGTTGAAGTTGAGCGTGGTTTGAGGGTGGTGTCCTTGAACATGAACTTCTGTGCGAGAGCGAACCTCTGGCTGATGGTAAACTCCACAGACCCGGCGGATCAGCTCCAGTGGCTCGTTAAGATACTACAGGAGTCCGAGAACAAGGGAGAGAAGGTACAAGAAGTTTACAAACATCAGAAATATTTTGTATGAAGAACATAAGAAATCAAAAAGCAGTGTTTAAGCAGTTTGCTCGCTTTGGCAGTTTAACAAGTTGCAGTGTTAGTGTTTGTGGGTTAGAGGTGTTTAAACGTTCAGGCAACTGATCGTGAGTCAGACCAGATAGAAGCGGATGTGTGACCATTTCAGCCTTTAACTTGCAATTTTACAGTTTTACTTTTGTTTGTATTTGGACATTATATATTAGATGCCAGTGATCCTTTTACTACTAAATGTTACTCAAATTATTTAGTAAGAACGTCCGCATTTCTTTTATTCTCAAAACTAAATTTTAAATAACCAATCTGAGCAAAGCTGTGTCTCCTCTGGTCTCTCTCAGGTCCACATCATCGGTCACATCCCCCCGGGATTCTGCTTGAGCAGTTGGAGTTGGAATTACTATCATATAGTGAACAGGTCAGTCACTTTTGCATGAACGCACTGTCATTTTGCTGTACACAAGGGTTCACTTTCATCTGTTGTAACCCGTGGTTGAATCAACACATCTACGTGACTGCAGCTAAAGGCTTCTAACAGCTCCACAGCGTCTTTTATGATCACAAGTGTCATACTGTTGCAAAAATGGGTCATGTTGACTGTAACTGCCGGGTTTTGAGATAATTGTATTTGCCATTTGCTATATGTACTGGGAGGTGTATGTAATGCAGTGGTTAATGGTTTACTTTAGCAAGCAGTCTCGTTCCTTCCTCTATCATTCTCTTTCATTTTACAGATATGAAAGCACCATAACTGGTCAGTTTTTTGGACACACCCATATGGATGAGTTTCAGATGTTCTATGATGAAGATACATTGACTCGTCCACTAAGTGTGGCTTTCATCGCCCCAAGTGTGACCACTTATGTCAACCTGAACCCAGGTACTCAATGTACTATATTAGTCGATTTTTGATATTTTTTGTAATTGTAATTTTCAATTTAATTTAATTTTAATTTAATTAAAAAAAAAATTAAAAAAAAAGATATATTTTTTTTAATCCTAAAATCATTTTGTTGTTGTTTTAATAGTTTTTTTTGTTTGTTTTTGCATTTTTTTTGTAGCTTTGTTTTGGGGCAAGTATTTTTGTTTATTTATTTATTTATTTTAAAGAAAGTAATACTATGTATTAAATTAATCAAAAGTAACAGTAAAGACGGTTAAGGTCCTTGCACACTGAATCCGGAATGTTCATACGCGTTTTTTCTGGTGCTCTCAAATAATTAATCACATACAAAATAAAAGTTTTTGTTTTTGATAATGTGTGTGTATTTATATGTATTTAAAAATATATATACATGTATTTGTGTATATATTTATATTCATATAAACAAAAACGTTTATTTTGGATGTGATTAATTGGGATTAATCGTTTGACAACACTAGTTTGTTTTTCCCTGGGGTTTTTTTTCATATTCATCATCCTTTCCTATCAAAATGCTTGCTACAGATATGAAAATGCAGAAAATCGAACCAGATTCAAATTTTTATGATGGACTAAACTTTCAGAGGCAGTGTGAGTAAGCCACGTGACAAAATGTTAGATTGTATTTATTTCTGAACGTGTGAAAAGTTTGCATGAGAATTTCAGACTCATTGTGCAAAGACCTTTAATGTTATAAAGTTGCAACTAAATTTTAATTTGTGGTGTTATATTTGTTTTGTTTTAGTGTGTGTGTGTGTGTGTATATATGTGTGTGTATATGTGTATATATATATATATATATATATGTAAAAAAAAAATTTTTTTTAATATATTTTAACATTGTTATTTACACAAAAATCATAGCTTATAGCTATAACATGCACTTTTTATGGTCAGGATATCGTGTATATTACTTGGATGGAAACTACTCAGGCAGCAGTCGCATGGTTTTGGATCATGAGACTTTTATTCTCAACCTGACTCTGGCCAACAACCAGCCCTCAAAACCTAACCCCAACCCATCCTGGACTTTACTGTACCGTGCGTCTGAGGCCTACGGTTTGTCCACACTCTTCCCATCAGACATGGACGCTTTGATCAAACTCATGAAGAATGATGACCGTGTCTTCCAGCGCTTCTGGTACCTCTTTCATAAAGGCCACGTCTCAAAGCCCTGCACAGACACTTGCAAGACATCAGTAATCTGCCTCCTGCACAGCGGACGATACGACATTCTAACACAGTGCGAAGTCCTACATGGAGATAAACACGCTGTTAAGAAGTCCCTGTGTTGAGAAAACATGAAACTAGAATTCTAATTGGTTTAATACCACGCCAACTTCACACATTTTCATTTGAACTTTTTGTAGCATTTGTTACGTTTGTACTTGATCATCAAAAGCTGACTTGCGAAGGACGTTGTTGCTATTAAAAGCTGTAAGGTTTCTGGTCAAGATAGGGTTAAACAAAAAATCAGCAGTTCTTGTAAATATGTGGACTTTAGAGCAGAGAACCAAAGTAAAGTATTACTGGTTAAAAGTGGAACAGGTAGTGACATCACTGAATCATGTGGCGTGTTAGTGCCTCGTAAAAACCACAATTGCTGAAACGACTCAGTCCTTGTTCTCACTTATGTGGTTCATTGTGATTTGCGTCACTCTTGATTGGCTTGTGGTCTGTCACTTTAGAAGTGTTTTAGCACTTCCTGCATTGACCTATAGATGCACACTGGAGTCTGGTGAGGCTTACGGTAAAAGCAAATGGTTTATTGATTCAACCTCAAGTCTTTAAACTTAATTGTTTTAATTGGTAATGCAATAATGAAGAGATTATGATCACGTGATTGTTTCTCTTTGTGAACGAATGTGGTTATGCAATTCTAGTGGGATTTATTTTTTTTTATGTTGAAATGTACTGTCTGAAAGTCTTGACTAATAATTATTTTGCAAGGTGATTTGTTTATAGATTTAAGCCATGTGCAATATAGTTCAAAAGTTTGGGTACACTGTTGTTGGGAAAAAGTCAATTATGCATTAAAATGTCTCAATGCTGTTCCTTTAATTTTTCTCAATTATTTAAATAAAGTTTATGTATATTCCACAAAATTAAGCAGTACAACTGTTTTCAACTGATGAAAGTGAGATACGCATAGATACCAAATCATATGAGGGATCATGTGACACTGTGGCCTGGATTGATTCAAATAGAAAAGTTTGCAATTATTTAAAATGCAGTTTTGCTGTATATTTGATCAAACACATAGCGTGAGATGTCTTTCGAAAAACACCTAAATATAAAAAATCTAATCTTTTAAATGGTGTGGTGTATATTTAATTAAGCCTTATCCTTCTGAATTAAACCCGACTGCAACAAATGATTTGCTATGGACTTTATAAATGCACATTAAAATATTCTACAAAATGTATAAAGAAATCAAACCAGAACAGGCTCTTTCTATTGAAATATTGAGGATGAGATCTACATTAAACTGCAAATATTAGTATTCAGTGAAAGCTATAATAAAGCATCCAGCTCATGTTAAATGTGATGCAGTGCAGGACAGAACCACTAGGAGTCAGCAGATCATGTTTGATGACAGCATGTACTCAAATATTTCAACATTTTCCATGGAAGCAGGCTTTTGATATGTAAATACATTTTTTTTAATCACTTCTTCATAATTTTAACTGCTGTCAAAGATACAGAACCACAGTACAACTACAAAAACAAAAGCATGGAAAAACATTTTCATACGAAAACAAGCATGGAAATACAGTGAAATGAAATTTTTTTTTACATGATTTAATCACATTCAAATCATATCTGTATGTTTATTTGGTGTTTACACTGGCTTCAGGTTGCAGCTTATCGTAAGTATACCTCAAGAGATATATCGACTTATATAAAAAGTACTACAAATAGTAAACCGAGAACTTTCTTGTCAAGGGTCTGTGAAATACAACGTCACTCCGAAGTCCTCCTTATAGATATCCCAGGTCTTTGATTTGTGTGGATTGTCCAGTTCCTCCCTCGAGAGATACAAGCTACAACACAAACACCACAGACTTCAGCTCACAGAAGAAGAAAAACTTCCAAAACTACAGACAAATAAAACCCACCTGTTGTTTTCAATAAAAGAGGTGTTAAACCAGAAATAGAAAGGACAGTCCTCGTAACCCTTTGGCAAACCCTGGACATAGAGAATAAAGGAAGTTCAAGCAACAGTAAACCTCAAAATGTTCTGCCAACAACACTTCACCAAATATATGGGTCAATTAAATACTCAAATAGTGGAGACTTACAGCACTGGACTCAAACATGACCTTCACATCTCCAGTCACAACTGGCCCTTCCTGTAAACTGATGACGACCGCATTGTTACCAGTGTCAGGAAACACCTGAGGAAAAAAGGAAAATGACAGGAGGATTAGAATAATGTGGACTGTAGCTACACAGTAATGTGCTTTTGGTACTCCACTAGTAAAGTGGCTTACTATGCCCTCATTATACAGAAATCATGTCTACTGTAAACACGTACCGTACAGTTCTGCTGTTTGGCACAAACACACTGGAAGACGAGCTCTTGCTTCACTATGATCTTCACCTTCAGGTCGCTCCCATTCCCCTTCCCTACACCTGAACAATAACCACAGACACGGGAAAATTACTGTGCTTTTCCTTTCTTTACTTAATATTCAATTACAAATTTTCACTTTAAGTTAAAAATATATATATATATATATGTTCAATATATAATTCAATATGAATATAAGCAACATATTTCACATTCAGTTTATTTTAATCATATAAAATGTTTAGGCATTATTCGATATGAATATAAAATAAATATGCATGGATACATTACATATATTTCAAATGTACTGTATATGAACTATTTACTGCTGTTCTATACGAGACCCTGGACAACGAAACCAGTCATTGGGATTTTATACAAGATTTATACATCATCTAAAAGCTGAAGACAGGACAGCATTTGGCTGAGATATACAACTATTTGAAAATCTGGAATCTGAGGGTACAAAAATCTAAATATTGAGAAAATCACCTTTAATATGGATATTACTAATCAATTTACAAAATATCTACATGGATTATAAACTTTACTTAATATCTGAAAGATCTTTGGCATTAACAAAAATAATTGTGACCCATACAATGTATTGTTGGCTACTGTAACAAATATACCTGTGCCACTTGAGACTGGTTTTGTGCTCCAAGGTCACATATATTACTTTTTTCATATGCAATATAGAAATACTTTAAGAATACCTTAAGAAAAATGTGCTATTCACTGCGCCTAAAATGTATAATTGCAGGAAAATAAATACGTTTGTATTGAACATTAATGGAAAAAATAAATCATACAAGTTGTCCTTTTTTTTTTTTTAAAAAATCTTAGTAATGTATGTGTTGTTCAAAACAATCACTTAAGCAAAGTTTGTACTATTTTCTGCTTATTTTGAAATATAAAAGAACTAATTAATTATGTTAATTTAAAAATATATTTTAAAATACAGAAACAAAATCATTTTAATAAGTAAAAGATTCTGAAAGTATTGAAGAAGATCCAATAATAATTGATTATATATTTACAATGATAACAACTAATTATATTTTATTATATGATATGATTAATATCATGTTTTCCAATATGATACTTCTACAATTTTTAAATAATGGAAGAATATGTAGCTTTAGTTATCTTAAATGTCTTCTTTATGATTTTCAGTTTTGTTTGTGTCAAAATATATGCGCTGATTTTAGCGATTCTCATTTGCTTCTTAAATCTACATTTAAAAAAAACATATTAGATCAAGTAAGCACAGAATGAACTTTGTGCTGCTGCCACGATCACGTCAAAGATCAGAAAAATAAACGAGCAACTTGCAAAGTGGATGTTTTGGAAAGTGCTATGCCATGCTTTTGTGCCATTTAGTGGTTTAGATGAAAATAATATTAAAGGTGCCTTTGTACCCTATTAATAAGTTTCATAAGTAATATATTTAGAAAAATCAAATTTATAATAAATGACTACAGGCTGGGTCTTACCTGCGATGGAGTGTATTCGAATGCTCTTTATTTTCAGGCTCTTCTGAGGTGGTAGCTGACGGTTGTACTGGTTCTTCATGATCTCATAATAACCAACGTACCTACTCTGCAAGTGCAAACAAACAGAAAATGTACCAACAAAAAAAATTAAAAAAAAGACTACATATATACTGCTTACTGTTAGATCCATAGCCTCCAATCCAGTATCACACACACCTGTGAGGGAGTTTCAACACCCTGGAATTTCGAACTCATACTTTTATCAGTCCGTCTCTCCCCAAAGTAGTCCAAACTCTCCTGTAAGATGGTTTAAAGAAAATCTGAACACAATCTTGGATGAGAAGGGCTCTAAATGTAAACATAGATGAGCAGACTGTACCTGCGCACTCTCAAACTGATCGCTGTCGATGAGCCACGTGCACACCATGGTCCCAGTCCGCCCTATTGTACAAAACCCAACCGTTACACACTACAGACAGCCTGTATTCAACAACACTGAATAATACCAAACAACCACAGACCTTTTCCTCCTTTGCAATGGATGGCGATCACATTTCTGGAGTCTGCAGCCATCCAATCCCTGACACAGGCCGTGTACTGCAGCATATCTCTGACAGCATTAATAACAAACAGAGCTTCAATCAAACCTCAAAACTTGTAACATTCATATTTTGATATTTAATTGAGGTGACAGCACACTTACTCAAGCGATGGCACATTATGGTCATCTATCATAACACGCTCCACTTTATAGTGAAAGAACTTTGGATCGTAACCCTTCTCACCTGAAACCAGACGTCAGATTAGCCACCTTCTTTATTATTCATTTTAGAAATTGTTTGTATGTGCAATTAAGGTAATAATTTGATAGAAATCATAGAGAGAATCTACTCACTGCAGAGGTTAAACACCTTGTAGTGATCCAGATGTTTGGTGTCCAGGAATCTAACAACCTCCTGAAATGTGTCATTTATGTATTCATCACACAACTGTTGCAATGTTTTCTGAATGATTAAAATACAGTGGGTACGGAAATTATTCAGACCCCCAGACTCACTTTTTGTTAAATTGCAGCCATTTGCTACAATCATTTAATTTCATGTTTTTCCCTCATTAATGTACACACAGCACCCCATATTGACAGAAAATCACAGAATTGTTGACATTTTTGCAGATTTGTTAAAAAAGAAAAACTGAAATATCACATGGTCCTAAGTATTCAGACC
>JAUMHE010000002.1:925578-941658 GCA_032359235.1 Enteromius mattozi | reverse complement strand
ATATATATAGTCTATTCATTGACTATCTGATGCTTTTGGTGCATAAAAACTGGAAAGCAATAATCTGATTGGCTGGATTTACACTACTTCAGTGGGTATGGCCAAAAGAATGATCAGGCTTTGAGAAAAAAGCTAATTATTTTATTTGCCAAAGAATGTCAGGTTAGTTAAGACTGAATAGTTAATGTTTTCAACAGTTTGAGAAATACCTAATTTATATTTAAATATATTTGAAGAAAAAAAACAACTTCAGGTATTTTTCAAATAGTTGAAAATAGTAGCTTGAAAAATAATATTAATTATAAAAAATACCTGAATTTTTATATCACTGTAAAAAAAATACTGTGATTTAATGATAAATTCCTTTAAAAATTACAGGAAAAAAACGTAAACTGATATTCCCAGAATTCCTTGCATTGCATTTCAGATTTAGTTTAAATTTTATGTTTTTTTCTTTGAAATAACTATGTTTCCTCTTAGTTTTTTTCTTACTAGTTATGTTTATTAGGGGTGTATGTTACATGCAATGTTGTTAAATTAATGTTTATTGCATATTTCAGTTTAATGAGTCTCACCATGATGGTGTTTAGTGTTTGTGTGAATGACCTGAGCACCGTCTATATACAGTGTTTTTTTTTTCTCAAAGTCTGATCATTCTTTTGCTCATACTCACTAAAGTAGTATAAATCCAGCCAGTAAGATTATTGTTTTATCTTCAGACAGTCAGCGAATAGACTGTGTGAGAGTGAGACTGCCCAAGAACTATCCAAGAACCAGTTTGACACAGATCAAGTAGAGTAGTTACTTCACAGTTTCCAAAACCTTCACGCTCTCTGTTCCTCTCTGGTAGAATGAGCTGCCAACTTCCACCCCAACTGTTGAGACCATAGGAGCTGGTGTCTCGAGCACCCATGGGAATAGCTCGAGATATTCTCTATTGGCTGTCCTATTGGCAAAACAGATCTGGCAAACTATCCAATGCTTTTATGTTTGCGCTAGAGAGCATCAGAACTTTGTTTACATTATATTTGTTTTGCAGTGTTAAGCTGTGTAGCTAATGCAATTAACAATGTTTGTCCATTGCTGAGATACGCTATCTTGCAAATCCTCTCATTATAACAGAATGTAATGAGATTGCTATAAACTAAGGCGAGGAACAGCTTTTTAGTGATTATAAAGGGAGTGTTCTTGTGGTTTCTTGTTATATATAATTCATTCGGAAGGTCTATAAAACTGTTGTTTTTCATCCATATACACGCTGCAAAGTTTCGGGAAGGACATCTGCATATTTATGTGGAATTCACACTTAAAAGGGCAGTGGATGACAGAAATATATGTGAACATTTATTTGCATTGAGGCCAGAGCGCTCTCACTTTTTTGAAGCACACTCAGTACTTAATTCTGGAAACAGGCCTGGAAAAAACTCAGTTTGAACAGTTTTCATTATCATATTTAGGTGATTGCATGGATCTTTATATGGCAGTATGTAGGTTAAAAGTCAGAAAAAGAATAGGATATTTGTTCATTTCCGCTCTCTGTGTTCAAATCTCTATATAGTTACAGTAAACATTAATGCACAGACTTCATCGAATACTCCTTGCATCTGTTGATTTCATCTTATGTGTGGATTATTTGGTTTTATTTAGTTCGAATCTCCAGTTTCAATAGCTCGGATAAGTAATAAGGTGATGTGTGGCTGGCCAGTGCTAACTTTATTTTATTCAAAACACAAAACATTATTTACCTCCATTTTGCAGTAGGCATCCATTATACATTTTCCCTGTGTATTTAGGCACTATTTATGACTGCTTGACTTGAATTTTCCAATCCGTGTTTTTTTGTAAAGTGAAAGGTGTTACGGAAGTTGGGTACCCACAGACAGAAACATAAATCAACACCCATGTGTCAACAGGTGATGTAATGTGAAGGAAGGTGTCAGAAATCAGCACTTAAGGTGAAGGTGCCACCGTAGGATCAAGTTGTACGCTGGTAACCTGAAATGTGATAGTGTGAATCCCCACAGGGGCAGAAAACACCTTTAACTATATAATTCAGTCCACCTTAATGACTTGTAATGTTATTAACTTCAACACATTTAGTCACGAGAGGATCATGTGCATAACTAGTAGGCTAAGTCTTGATCTGTGATCTAGTCTTCTGGCCTCTTCCATTCCACATTCATGTGGCTTCACAGAACACATTAATCCATCAATACAAGTCCTCGTTCTAGAAACAACTATGTTCTGTCGCTGAGCACTGATGTTGATCTTTATCCTCCTCAGATTATGTGTGTGTGTGTATGCAATCCTACCCTCATGCTCATCTATTATTCAATAAGCTGTATTGACTACCTGCCACCTGTCTGAGGCGTCAAGCCCACGTCACACACCTGACTGTGAATGCAAATGGAGTCAGGTGTTCTTGGACATTTGTTTCCGCTAAAGTCCAAGCTGACCTGTCTTTATGTATGTGCATGTGGTTATTTCCGCCTTGTACTTGCAATGTGTGTATGTTTGTGTGTATTCGTGTGAATTGCAATGAAGTGGGTGGTTGTTTAAATTCATCTAGGGTGCTTGGTCACTTTCTTTCCATTAATTTTTGTTTCCAAATGACAGGTTTTTCCAAATAGGCTTCATTCTTTTTCTAATATAAAAGCATATGCTTGTGGAATATTAATGTGGGTGTCAGATTAATTTACAGAATTTTTGCACTTAGCATATTTGCGCTAACAGCCTGAGCAGATTTGTGTAATTTTTTTTCAGCTGCATTATCTATTCATAGGCCTTCAGATGGACTGATTTTGTAGTGAATGGTGTGCATATAGATGTACAATACAGAAAAGGTTGTTTTTGATCAAAGGTACGTCTTGGTGCATTTTACATCGCAGTGTCAAAGAAGTATGCAATGCAGTGGTTTAATGAGTCTTTTCTGGTTAACATAGCTTTTGATCTGAATGTGAATGTAGTGAATTTAAACTTGCCAAGTGTGTGAGCACTGTACGGCTAAACTGAGTTTACTGTTTCAGTCTGTGTGAATTAAAAGCTCATGCTGAATGGGTTTTGCCAAGCAGATTACTAGCGAGTATTACTGCTACTGTTGCTCATGCTGGGGGTTAGGGATTTGAACAAAACCATTAATATCTTGTGATTTGTCGAGGAAAGGTGTGTCATAGCTTTTCGAGCCACTAAACCAGATATAATGGAAGATAACATTATTCAATAAAACATAATTACACTGAAAAAGGGACCCAAACAATATCCATAGTATGGAGTATAACTATAAATTTTTTAATCATAAAATTCTGAATATTAATATATTAATAATGAATGCTATTCCTAATAATAATTTACTCACTAAATGTGTTTCTACAATAGTTTAAGCATAATTTGTCTTCTTACAGAATAAAAAGTAAAAAAAAAATTCCAATTTTGGGACCTTTTATTAGCATCTTGGAGCCAGTTTTACAGAACAGAGCAAATTAGTGCGTGAACGCAATTCCAAAACAATTCCAGAGTGATTTACTAACAATGTGCAAATTAAAGAACATGTCATTTACATATATCGACCAACATAATATACCAAGCGCAGTGCAAATTAGCGTAGTTGCAAATAAAAAATTAAGAAATAAAGAAGTGCATTGAAAAGAACCCAAAAAGAGTGAATGAGTTGCTAGAAGTTTTGATAGACCTGGCATTGCATGTCTCCTAGTTGAGGGTTTGAGTAGTCTTATATTTGCTGAAGCAAATTTAAAAAAAAATAACATGGCTTGACAAGTTATATGTTCATATAATGTATTCTTCTGCCATTCCAATTAAATTCATCTCTCTGTTCTCTGTGGTGCAGCCATTTCAAGCACAAAATAGTTTAAGATATGCTTCTTTTGGGCATTAAATAATGATGCAGATACTAGTAATTTGATGAGTGCAAGCATTAGTAAATTTTGTGCGTGATTCATTTTAATACTGTCCTCCCGTAAATGTAGCATCTGAAAGGGAAACACCTACAAATGCATATTCAGTAAGGTCAGGTCCAAAGATAACGATGTTCATGGCTTTTCAGTGCTAATTCATCACTGTGTGTCTTTAGTAAAACATGTACTATTTTAAGGCCAAAAGATAGTTTGCACTGGATCAAGTTGTTAGTAAAACTGGCCCCTAGTCTTTCTGAAAATCTGAATTGTTCCGTCATAATTTCTCTCATAAAGCGTAGTTTGTCTTCTTACTGATTTTTGAAAGGAAATTTGTATTTTAATGTTTCCGTTCAGCACTAATCCAAATGTGCATGAAATGATGAAGATGGTAACCTGACTTGGGTCAATAAGTAACCATCTATCAACCGTGCAACATCATACTAAACACCTAGAACGGTAGAAGTATTCAATAATATGAGTTTTGTTTATTAATTATTGACATTTGTGATTTTAGTTTCTATGGATTCTGTGGATATGTAGTATCTAGTAATGCAGCAAAGCCAAGATAATGATGTCTGTCTTTGATTTTTCATACTTTACAACATGACTTCTTGGCCCTGGGACATGTGTTTTTGTATGTTCAGTCATATGTTTCCTCTCCAGCGTGTAACATAGTCCTCAAGGGTCTTAGCAGGTGGTCCCCAGCCTATTATAATATCAATTTAACAACATCTGATTACATGCATGTAACAGGATTAAAAACGCCACATGCTTGCCTCCGTCATGCTAGTTCGCAGTCGAGCTTCATCAGCACGCTGATATACCAGGATGCACAGGCAGTTTGTTGGTGGGTGTGTGAAGGATTCCCTGCTGCTGAAGATTTCAATCTGACAGGCAAAGCCCGGAGCCAATCACAACACCCAAGGATGAAAGAACAACACGTCTGACATCCTGCTTATTGTTTGGAGTTCTGCAGGGCTGTATAAATTCATCCTCATTCTGTTAAGATGATTGATTCATTGTTCTGTTTTTAGGCCAGAAACAAACTTTTAGACGATTATGCAAATGCTTTGATTGATGTGATCCAAAAACATACTCTGCGAACAGTGTTATACAATTCCCAAACAAATTACTCTCTTGTGGTGGTTTTTGTATATTAAAGAGGTACCTGCACACTTTGACTGGTATGGTATTGTTTTGAACCATTTCGGTTTAGTGAATCAAAAAAGTGCAATGCACTGTGACCAGTGTAATCTGATTCCTGAGCAAATGACTCATACGGTTCGTTTTAGTTAATCAGAAACATATAGCACAATCTGTGTCATTAGACATGGTATATTACTGAATAGTTTTTGTAACAAATTACATCCAGTAATAGGTTTTGAGTCAGTTTAAAGGGATAGTTCGCCTAAAAATGAAAATTCTGTTATTTATTACTCACCCTCATTTTGTTCCAAGAACTTAAGACCTTTGTACGTCTTTGCAACATGAATTAAGAAATCCGAGAGCTTTCTGACCCTGCATAGACGACTACCACATTCAAGGCCAAGAAAGGTAGCAAGGACATTGCTAAAATAGTCCATGTGCCATCAGTGGTACAACTGTATTTTTGTGAAGCTACAAGAATATTTTTAGAACGCAAAGAAAACAAATATAACAACTTTATTCAACAATTTCTGTTCCATATCAGTCTTCAACACCCATTCTTGAGAGTACCATGAACTGAAAATTCACAACGGTAAATGTGACTACCTTTACTGTTTGTAAAATAAGGATATTACATTTCTGCATACCTATTGAAATGACTGGATTTTGAAAATGAAAACTTTTAGAACAATGGTAAATGTGCCCTTACCTTTATTTTTTATATTATAAGAATGTGTCTGCATTCAGCATATGAAATATCTGAATTTCTAACACAAAACAGTAAACGTGACTGCATATTTATTGTTCATATACTGTAGTTTAAGAAAATTATGTGCCTGGATTCCTATTGAAGTGATTGTCAAAATTCATAGAACAACTGTAACTGCATATTTATCATTGGCGTATTGAGGATATTTTCTGTCTAAGAAACAGGAAACTTTGTTTCCAAGCATACAGTTGTTACAACGCAGCTTAACTTTCATGAAGCCCGCTATAGTTAATTTAAAACGTGTGACTGTGTATCGTGCTGAGCTTTTTGCCCGCTCGACAAGACCACCGCTAGGCTATCCCCAGGTTGCCTGCCTAGGAGATTAGAGGACCTTATTCTCCATTTAGCCCTTTAACACCTGCTTTCTCTGGTGGGCAAAACTCGCAGCCGACAGGACAGCTGGGCTGAGCACTTTATTGAAAAAATATGCCATATAATTTGTTTTGGGCACTGCAGCGGAGCAGAAGCCTTATAAAGACCTTTTCGATTCCCCAGCGTCTAGGCCAGTGGCATTTTAGGACAAAAAAGAATCAACAAAACAAAGATGTGGTTTCTGTCCTTTTCAGGTCTGAGTGAGGAAGGCTTTTCGTTTTCGACTTACAGTAACACTTGAAGGCTTTCAGGGGGTGGTATGAATTAGTAAGCATGGGGAAGGGAAATTTCTACTATTTTTATCGTTGGTGTACAACACAGCAGACTGGGTCAGCTTCAGGCATCTGTCGGGCTCAAGCGCAACTTCTCAACCTGAGTCATTTTTGGCAGTCTCGGTATGTGCAATGCGGATGCCGCCACTGTGATTTGCATGTTTTGCTGAGTGTTTACACATTTACATTTCGCATCCTTCAAGATGCGGAGACCCTGTTGTCTAAGTGGCTCTCGATATGAAGAGGTTTGTAGGTTCGCTGTAGGCTTAACCACCATCATCAAGCTGTAATGTCTTTCTCGATTGTATTTACTTCACACCTCTGTGTTAATGTTTCGCACAAAGACTTTCTAACGGCGTTGATTGCTAGTTAGATTCCCTCGTTTCTATATGATTGTGTCTATTGTCAACATTGTTGGGTTTCATAGCAGTAAGATGAAGAACATAAATCCAGATGTCAGATGCTGGGAGTGACGTTAAATATCTTCACAGAAATTGCCTAACTGTTATTGCATTGCAGATTTGTTCGACCTCACTTGTTGGTGAGGGGAATCTCATTTTGATGTTGTGACACTAAAAAAAACAGACCATCTAATTTCATCATTATTGTGCGTCTTTCAGAACCATCGGCATGACAGCTAATCCGAGCTTACCTCATGAGATCAAGATTGTTGCATTCAGACTGAAAATGGCAGGGAAACAAGCATCGTCTCAGCTTCAGTGTCTCAGTATGTGGGATTTGTGGAATAAATGACTGATGGAGACCCGTGATATACACATGCACGCACAATCAGAGGAAGCGTGCCTTCTACATGCATAGGCCACCTGCTGTGGTGTTTATAATGCGTGCTAGTCTCTATGGCTACGTTTACTTTACGTGCTGTAAAGCTCGATTTCAATGTTTTAATCAGATTCGATCTGTTTGCTTTTGTCAACTCATTCATGTTTGTAAGTCACCCATGTCGGTCTGAATGGACACGTCTTGTATGCAGACCTGTGGAAACATACATTAATCATAGGTGCACATTAGCAACAACAACAAAAAGGTGGTTAAACCATTCTTACAGATATTTTACTTTCAGACCAAGAAGAACTCTCCATTATTTGTTTATTTCATTAATTCATTTTTTGTTTGATTGTAATCGAAGTGTTCTTGATTGCGTGACTGCGTTTAAAATAAATTAGCCTATTTCATCAGTTTTTGTTCATTCTGTTGATTTATCGTACACATTTCTGTTACACTTTTGTTCAATTGATTGTTTGTTCATTTGTTCTTTCGTTTGTTTATTAGTTTATGTTGTTCCATCACTTGTTTATTCTATCGTCCGTTAGTTTATTTAGTTTTTTTATGATTTGCTAGTTTATTTAATTTGTTCTATCGCTTGTTCGTTCTATCGGTCGTTACTTTGTTTAGTTTGTTTTATCGCTCATTTGTTTGGTTGTTCGTTGGTTTATTTGCTTTATTCTATCACAGGTTTGTTTTATCATTTATTCGTTTGTTTAATTTGTTCTGTCGTTCATTCATTTATTTAGTTTGTTCTCATCTCATCGCTCATTTCTTCAGTTGTTTGTTAGTTTATTTGGTTTGTTCTGGCGCTTGTTTGTTCTATCATTCGTTAGTTTATTTAATTTCTTCTTTCACTCATTTGTGCTATCGTTCATTCATTTATTTAGTTTGTGCTATCTATCACTTTGTTAGTTTGTTCGGTTGTTTGTTAGTTTATTTGGTTTGTTCTATCACTTAGTTCTATCATTCTTTAGTTTAATTTGTTATCATTCATATGTTCTATCATTGTTAATTAATTAACTTTGTTCTATCGCTCATTTGTTCTACCTTTCATTAGTCTATCTATCTATCTATCTATCTATGTATTCATTCATCAGTCCATCTATCCATCCATAATATTATTACCATAATACCATAAATACTATTAATCTACACAGTAAAAAATAACTATGATTTTAACGGTAAAAATCTGCTAAATGGTTAATGGTAAATTCCTGTAAAATTTCATTTAATTTAAACTGACATTCCCAGAATTCCCAGCATTCCATTCCAAATTTTGTTTGAATTTGTATTGTACAAAACAGATTTTAGTATTTTAATAGGTTGGTATATTAACATTATATTAGTTATTGAAATTAAAGTATTTAACTGTAAATGTAACTTAAAACCGTAAAACCTAAAATGTTGTTACTGTATTTTTACGGTTGAATTCCGGCAACCACAACGTTTTTCACCGTAAATTTTATGGTATTTTTTTAACAGTGAAATGTTCATTCTAGATCAATATAGATAAAAAGACGGGGACTCTATTTCACATTGACTTCAAATTTAATTATCAGTTTTTCTGCATTCACACCATTTTAGTCAAATCTGTGGTTCCTGCTGACAGAACATTTCTGTAGTGTGAATGTAGCCTGTGGTCCTGCAGTGCTGATAATCACAGCTCTGATGACCTTGTTAAACATGTGACACCACTAACTCGTCCCTGCAGTGTGGTATAACCATATCACTACATTCTGTGTTCTCTGTATCTCTCTGAACCTCTTTGAACTGTGTGTGTATATTTAGGCCTATATATGGAAGTCTCTGTCCTTCTACTGCCCTTCCTGGGTTCCTGAGGATCTGCCACGTTGTCTTGTTTATCTTATTTTACTCTCTTCTGTTACTCGTGGAAACAGGGCAGATAATTGTATTAATGTGGTGCATGAATCACCAATGCAGCCATGTGAGAAATTATGGCAATGGGCTGCGTGCAGCTGCTGCATAGTCTTACATCCTGACTACTGCATGTGGAACAGCGCAAGCAGCATTTCTTGAACCACTAAATAGAATACATCACTCAAGTCTATTTTCAATGCACACGGCTAATTGTTCCGTTCAGTCTGACCTACAGTAGCGTTCTGTGTCTTAGAGCTTGATTTTCTGTCACTAATCGATCCGTCCCATCGTCTTAAATGACATGAGGCTGTGCTTGAAGGGTTTAAACCAGATTAAGTCATGCTCGGTAATCTCTGCAGCTATGACGTATCATACTGTTACATATTCATTCTGCTTTTGATAGTAATTGCTACAAATACGGATCATTGCAAACAAATTTATCCGTGCACTCTTTTTGCTGAAATATAGTGACTTGTATTAAAATACTGTATCACCAGGTTGTTTTCAATTTCGAGCATTTCCAAATAAATGTACAGTCAATGCTTAATTTTCAGTAGTGTAACATTAGCTATAGCCTGCTGTATTCAAAATAATGTCGCTTTTCCTGCTACATCTTTTCATTAAATAATGTAGCTTCATGTCTATTTTTAATATCACATTGCATTTTGCACACAGCTTTATTAATCTTGTTCATTTAGACCATTTATTATAAAGAAAAAAAAAGTTCACCATTTTAAACCTTTTTTTTTTTTTACTACTATTATTTTGTCTTTCTACTGTAGGGGAATTAACATGTTTTGGAATATTTTAGCACGTATATTTACACATACGGAGTATATCTACATATTGAAATATATATCTCAATATGCGTGTCGCTTCAAGATTTTGCAGGTTAGTATGTTTCCCTAAAACCTCAGTGTTTTAATATTTGACCAAGAATTAGCATCTTCGGCTGACAAACTGAGTCTCTTATCATTGTGAGACTCTTAGCTTTAGAGTAAGAAGACCTCAGATGGTGAGATGTGTGTTTTGGGGTTTCCAACGACAGGTGGTAAGACAAATGTGCGGGAAAGCGATTAAGTGAGTCGAGTGGGGGGGATTAGAGCTCAAATATTTTCTTTGGAACAACTGTTAGCGAGAGGTCGGGGAGGTTCGCGACGAACCCACATCCTTTCGAAACTTTACCTGCTTTGATTCATTACAGATCATCAGGTGTTTTAAACCTGCCTCTCCGCTAGATGTGTGATGAACAGTCGTGTTTATTTCCTAATTAAGGTTCATAATCCAGAACGCTGTCATAAACGGCTGCTGTAATTGTTTTGTTCCACCCATTATGAAGTGGTAATTGAGGGGCACTCGGGTGGAGAATTTGTAGCTGTTTACTTTTTCGAACGCCAAGCCCAAAGCAACACTTTTTACATAACCTGTTGTCCCACATGGGCGCATATGTTTATGCGCAAACATGCAATCGTACGTGTCCCTACATAGCGATCCAAATAGATATAGGTGCAATGCTTTAATAAGTGAAGCTCATGTGAAAAACTGTCAGTTGTTTACTGTCCTCTGAACCCTCAGTGCGTTTACGTAACTTGTTTTCCTGAGAGCAGAAATGAGGTTTTGTGGCCCTGGCATGCCGTACTGTTTTCCCATTTGAGCTCCATTGTGAATGAGAGCACTCCATCCCAGACAGGCCGCGCTGCCTCTCTCTCTCTCTCGGGCAGCCGTGGGTTACGTCACGGCCCTGCCAACCGAACTCATCAAGCAGCATTAGACAGAATTCGGCTGGACGAGAGAGATGTTATGATGCAGCTTGCAGTCAACACACACACACACACACAATGGTGTAAACTTCTACACTCACCAATTCATTTGCTGCTTTATTGGCTGCTTTCTGCTGTTGTGTTCAGTGATTGGTATTTTTTTTCTTCTCTCTGCCTCTCGCCCTCCCTTCACGCTCTGTGAGCTGAATACCAATTGCCGATTTGTAAGACGTCAGCGCTGTTCTTCCTGTCTTAAACCGTTCCATCCAAACATATGCACCTGATGCTGAGTGGGTGCTTTCGTCACTGTTTTGTTTTGTTGGTTAAAGGTGAGTGCCCAGATTTGCCATGCCTGCAGATCTCATCCTTTCAGGTCCACGTTTAGTGATTGTTGTGAAAACATTTTCCCTCACTGTACATTTGTTCCTGTCAGAAGCCATAGGGCAAAAAGTAGCTCTTCAAATTCTGTGTTTTAAAGCGGTTTGTTCAGACAGTTTTGTGACTGCACGTTCATAAAGTTCCATTCTGAAATTTTTATGCTTCGGCCAATTAGTAATAAAACTTGAGCTGCATTCTAGTGTATGCATTTTAGTTGTTGTTAGCTTTAGCATGTTTAGCTTCTCTCTCTCATCTACACAAAATGAATTCTTTAGTATTCCACACTTGCACTACATTCCCTGTTGAAATTTGACAAAAAATTGCTGGTTAGGGATGTTTTAAAGCTGAGACTAGCATAAAGCAGCAAATGACTATCTTACCTAAACATAGATAACCAGCATGTGCTGTGATTTGCAGTTTTGAGCACCCTAATACTATAAATTGGTGATGAATAGTGTAAAAGTATGCTATCATGGCACGCATTAGATTTTTTTTAAGACGTTCTGGGGGATGTATTGTTCATGTCATAAGATCCAATATGAACCCAACTCGATCTCATGAGAAAACAAAAACATGTAGCTATTTTACGAGGTGGTGGTTTCATATAATTTTTTTTTTAAATGGTTAGTTCCAGTCCTTGATTCTGATTGGTCAACAGCTGTTTTTTCTTCGTGATAAAACACAGCTATGAACACATAACCCAGTATCAGTGTATCACTGCACAACATACTAGGCAACAACCCGTAGCATCAGTAACATACAATCGAAACTGTTTAATGCATGTTATATTTCAAGAAAATTAACTGTTCGTTATTTATAAAACGGAAAACAGACGTTTTCTCATGCTGATAGATGTGTGTGTGTGTGTGTGTGAGAGAGAGAGATAGAGAAAACATATATGGTTTAAATTAAATTAAATTAAATGCAACCGCGGATGAGAACAGTTCCTATCCTCTTGCTTTTTACTGTTGCTGTCAGGAACTATTTTTAGTGGAAAGGAATTGAACTAACAAACTTCAAAAAAGTAACACATCAAATTTTTTGTTTTAATACTTAATTGTGTGGTAACCATTTCATAAAATCAATAAGGTACTCCAGACGCAACTTAATCACAAAACACTACAGCGTCTCGTACTTTATTACTAACGTACAATGTGATTTGTACAAAAATATACAAATGAGATTGTACAAAGTCATACAAATTAACCATCAATTCAGCAAAACTTAAATTAGTTGCAAATGAGAATGTGTCTATAAATACTAAATATGGCTCAGATTTCTCCTTAAGTGTAAAGTGTGGTCATGTTTATCTTTGTACCACATAATGAAATTATCACAATAGAGATCCACACAGTCAGGAATTTCAAGCAAGGCAAAGAATTTACCCACATTGATTTGCACATACAAATTCAGTGTGTTTATCAATATAAAACTGCTCGGTTTAGAGGTTACTGGTGCTTCATGCATCTCTACACTGTTGACAATGGAACTACTCTTTTCTTTTTTTTTGCTAAATTTAGCCAAAGGTTCATTAATGTCTATGGGATTTTTGCCCACCAGGACAGTTTGCTTGGGAAAACTATTTGAGAATACCTTTCAAGCTTCAAAATCCATAATCCGTAACCCCAAGTATGCTTTCATGCTCGTATTTATTTTTGAGTTCATGCATTTGGCGTTGTATATATAGAGCACAATCATGCATTTGACAGATGCTTTTATCCAATTTGTCTCGGGTAATTTGAAGGAAATGCACAAACAGATGAAATGCACAGGTTTTTAAAGCGATTCCGTGACCTTGATGTGGTTTGCGCTAATCATAATACTTGCTTTGGCACAGTTAAGAAAAAAAAAGAGAAGAAATGCTTGTTCATGTTATCAGTGCTTACAGTATGTATACATACACATACAAATATGTAGGTGACTATAGATGGATAAACAGGCACAATCTTTTTTTCTGTACGTCTAAGTCTTTATTTTCTTCCCTCTCTCTGCGAACTCCAGCGATGCTCCGTTTTCGAGGAGGAAAGCTGTGTTTGTGTACGACAGTCTGTCGGGAAGCAGACCTGCTCACTCCTTTAAGAGGCCCTGAAGCGTGAAGTGCTGCTAAATTACATATCATTTGCTCGTCTTTTCATTGGGCTTAAATGGGGCTGTAATGAACCTTTGCCGGCGTCTCTTGATCTTTCGCTGCCGTCTGATAGTGAGAATAGTCAGTGATTGTATGTCCTTGTGTGTGTGTGCGTGCATGTGTTTAGGACTGGAAAAGGCCTGACATTGGCCTCCTTTAGTCACAATATGAAAGCTCTGACTAATTCCAAAGTTTCACTGAATTTTACAGATTCCTAGATGCGGGCCTCTATCTTACGCTCAATTGAGAGTTTGTGGAAGTTGCTGTTGCAGTGTTAAAGTGTCTGATTGCCTCATATAGAGTGCTTTTTGGTCGACACATCCTCGCATAAGCGATTAACCTCATTGAGGGAAAGCGCTTTGATGTGTTTGTTTATAAAGTGTGTACAGTCCAATAGGGATAGCGCTCACAGTCAGGGAGGGTGGGAAAGAGCGCACAAACTCAATGCGAGCCACACACAAGCACTCTGTCTTTGAGGAAAGGAGCAAATGAGGCCAATGAGTGCAAAACTCCATAGTGTGTCATCTGTTAGTTGTGAAGGTGAAACCTTGGAGACTTTTGGCCGGAAGTCATGGTTTGTTGTTGGATGTGATGGAGAGATTCAGGAAGCTCTGTGTACGTTTGGAAAGCTTGTGGTTTTCGTGACCGCGAGTATGGGCTGTGAATGGACTGATAGAGGGACCACTAGGGAAAAACAATGTAACTCTATACTGTCTGCTTCGGGAATCATGTATATACAGCAATGACTGAGTCATAGCTTCACTGACAGATCTAAAGATGCTGACTTTTCCTTTCATGCACTAAAAATATTGCATATATATGATAATAATTTAATACAGTTATCTAAATTTACCGTATTATTATGATATTAGCGTAGATATACCATGATACTACCACAATGCTTCCTTTAAGGCCTTACTTGGTAGTATGATAGTAATTTAGTTTTTAGATTAGCCAAGTTTTCTATAAAGTGTTGAGTTTTGACAACATATGTGATGTTTTCCGATGTATTACAGAGGCAGCAGGAAGTAAACTGTCTTTCTCTTTCTATTTGTCTTTCCCTCAGTCTCTCTTTCTCTCTCTCTCAGTGCTTTGTTAGCAATGTGGTGGATATGTTGTAGTCCAGTGACAGATGAAGTCTGGTTGGCGTGTGTAAAGCTGTTTGATTGGTCTGATTGCATGCTGGGTGACAGACTGACATCTGCTTCTGTAGGAGACAAACCGCCATTATTCTCCACACACACACACAAATAAGTTAATGTTCTCCTCCTCAGTCCTTATGATTGTTGAAGATGAGAAATGCTCCATATGCAAACGAAATTCAGCACGACATTGCATCCTAACAAGGTACGAAGCGACTGATGTTTCTAGCGACGACTAATTTGTGTTTCCAAGCTGTGGAGCGTGATTTAAGATCAATAAGTTTCACAAAAAGAGATTTGTTTTGTATCAAGCATTTCCTGTTGTCGTCTTCATGCACTGCATTAGTGTTTTTGTTCCTTGTAAATTAATCTTTTGTTTACTTCAGTCTGTAATTCCGTTTGGTGGCAGTTTGCCTTCATATCTAAACACCTCTAAAACATTCATGTTTAAAGAATATTGTCTGTGGGTGATGGGAGCAGCTGTGACATGTTTGTCAGCTGACCCACTTTTGCTTGATTATGAATTAAAATTGAATGATGGCGTCTGAGATTGCCAATTAAAAATGCATGCGGTGCCACGGTCAGAGCTGAGAGGCCAAACCTCCGGCCTCCTACAGGAAACCATAATTCACAACTGGGCTTTTTAAAAATGATCTTAGCTTGTGTTTCTTAAATGATCCTTTTGTGATTGTTTTTAAGAGGAGTGCCAAGTTAAGTGTGGCGTGACTAACGTCTTTTGACTCTGATATTAAATGTTAATATAGTGGCATACCCTCCTCTCTGGACAACGTCCCAAATCTACTCACCCACCCTGTGGTCTGTAGCACTTCCAACAACGCTTCCACAGAAATCTAATTGTTTGAGAGAATAGAGTTCATTTCAGGACTTTTTTTTTTTATGTATGTTGTTTGTTTTTTTTTTTCCTTTTTAAATGTAGTATTAACTGTTTATTTGATTTGATCTGCTTTGATTTACTTTAATTTTTATTTTATTAAAACATATTATTATTATTATTATTATTATTATTATTATTGTTGTTGTTATTGTTATTATTATTATTGTAGTTGTATAGTTTGTAAACAGGATATATGTATATATATATATATATATATATATATATATAATAACTGATAATAAAATGTAACTAATAATAATAATAAAAACGATGATGACGATCATGATAATAATAATAATAATAATAATAACAATACATTACTTTTAACTTAATTAATACTAATTCATATTTTATTAATTGATTGTAGTATTTCCAGACTATTTTTACTTTTTGCAGTAATTTCAGATATTATCATATTTATTGTAGTATAGTTTATTAATTTTAGCAATATTTTTTTTTTATTATTAATTAATACATATTATTATTATTGTTGTTGTTGTTGTTGTTGTTGTTGTTGTTGTATGGTTTATAAACATGGTAAAAAAAAAAAAAAAAAAAATATAAAAATATATATATATATATAAAAATTTGTGTGTACTTATATAAATATATAACAAATTAATTAAATAATAATAATAATAAT
>JAUMHE010000002.1:910051-920446 GCA_032359235.1 Enteromius mattozi | reverse complement strand
TCAGGTGTGTTTGATTAGGGTTAGATCCAAACTCTGCAGTGCATCGGACCTCCAGGGTAAGATTTGAGGAACCCTGTTCTATAATATATAAGTATATTAATAATCATGCATTTTAAATTAGAATCTGAAACTTTTTTATTGACTCTTTCTGCTATTTCATGAAATGGTAATAGACAATTTTCTTGCCTTGTCAGTCATGCTGTAGATCACTATGTTGTGAGCAGTCTGTGACTTTTGGGAATTGGCAAAAAAACTTCAACTATTGTGCTAATAGCTATTTCTGTCCACTTTTTTCTGCCTATATTGTTCTGAACAATGTTGCTCTGCACAACAACAGGGCTGTTAACGTGTTTAATTAGATAATTGGCATTGTGGTGGTGCAATCTAGTGGTCAAAGATCTAAGCCAGTAAGTAAAATGTTGTAGCTTCAAACTCTACAACAGGCTAAAACATTATCATTACATCCTTGAGCAAAACACTTAACCTCAGGTTACTCTTGAGTACTTAGAAAACAGACGTTTGTTGCAAGGTCAAGTTCGGCATGTCATTTCAGGTTGTAGGTATCACACTACTGGTTTCCACAAGTCTCTGTGTTTGAAATGAACATCTCATGGGTATCTGAGTCAGCCAGCAGCCGCTAATCACAAGACAGCAGACTCTCGGAAGATGAATGAATTCCGCTGTTTTCAATATTTATTTTCTGGCCTTATTTGCATTCATCTTAATTTACAGTATGCTATTTATTCAAGGCTATGACATTGCGCTGGAGTAAATAATTCTTAGGCAAAATAATTTGCTTTCGTAGCAAAACACCATGCTAAGAGTTATTTGTGCGTTTATTGCTTTTCTTCCCCCTCCTCATTCTTCTTTTTTTCTCTGCTTTTCTTTATCAATTTGACAGGGCTGAAAGCTTAGGGAGACTATCCATGCTGGTAATGTAATGTGTTTCTGTAATTACCTGCGGAGGCCAAATGCCTTTTGTTAGCGGCACGGCTAAAGCTCATTAAAAAAAAAACAGGAGTCGCATGGTTCTTATTTTGGTTGAACCTGCATATGTAGCTTTTCAATTCACACTTTCCAATGGGGGTCCTTGATTTAGTCCCCTCACACACAAAGTTGAATAAATTAGTGTGGTGGGTTTAGTAATTGTGGCTCTGTCATGGTTCGCTGAACAGAAGCATGAGTATTACACAGAGGGCCGACCCATCACCTCTCTCTGGGTGACATGAAATGAATCATGACAATTATCATACCGCTGCGCTCAGCAAATGGAAAGTTCTTTCCTTTCATTTGTTTGTTTATTTTTTTGTCTAGATTTCCCCATGCTTCCCCCCAAGGTGTTCAGACCTCAGGTAGTAATGAATCAATTCAGACTTTGACGGTACTACCTTAACAAGTCCCCAAAGTGATGGCGCTAGTCATTGTTATAGCTGTATTACATGCTGAAAGTCATTATCAAGAGTTGTAGTGTGGTCTGACAGATATGCTTGGAGGTCGGAGTTCTGGCTTAGCTGTAGATATGTTGATGTATGCTCTCTACCCGTAATTCCCTTTCCTTTCTCTACTGACCTTATATAGAAGAAAATAAGCTTGGCTGCAAAACATAGTGTGCTGCTTACAAAGGCAGTATTCTGAGGGATCCCAACATGCGAAAGATTGCATCACATCCCCCGACATTTATGAGGTTTGTGATAGTTAGGATGTCAACTTAACTCTTTCCCTGCCAGCATTAAAAAAAAAATTGCTAGCATGAACAGAGCATAAAAGCATGAACAGAGCTTCTGCTTTTAAACAAACAAACAAAACCTGTTTTATTGCATTCTGTTTTATCAACACTTCAATATGAAGTGTTCAATTATTGAACACTTCAATAATAACTTCAATAAGTTTCAACATTTGTAAAACAGCATTTTAAACAAAAAACAGAGACTCAACTACAGATCAATGATCAAACTTAGATGGAATAGATTGCTTCCATCAACACCCTCAAAGCTTGCATGGTCCTATTCCACTTCCTGGATCAACATTTTATTCTGTAATGTTCATTGTTTGATGATTGAGTTATTTTACTTATGCATCTGCTTACGTATTCAATCACTTGTTTCTGATTCTTATTCACTGGGTTGTGATCCAGATTTTCAGTACCTTTTCAGAAAATGTGTAATAGCACTTAAAACTTGTGTCGAGGAAAGAGTTAAATGGTTAGTTCACCCAAAAATTAAAATTATGACATTACTTACTCACCCTCATGCCATTCCAAACCTACCTTTGGAACACAAATTAGGATATTTAATATTAAAAATTAAGAAGAATCGTTGAATAAAGTAATTATTTCTGGGTGTATTTGCGCACAAAATGTATTTTTGTAGCTTTGTAAAGTAAGGTTGAACCACTGATGTCACATGGACTATTTTATTGATGTCTTTGCGAACTTTCTGGTCTGGGAACGCTCTGTTACATTGCTGTCTATGGAGACAAATTTCATCAAATATATCTTAATTTGTGTAACAAAGGTCTTACGGGTTTGGAACGACATGAGGGTGAGTAATTAATGACAGTATTTTAATTTTGGGGTGAACCATCCCTTTAAGGTACAGTCATATTTGCTCTTGTACCTTTATGTGAATTTTCATGACCACCAGCTCATATGAAATTCCCAATCGTGTGGATTTTTATCGAAATAGATGTAATTTACAACAGTAAATCTACCTGTAATTCAGTATACAGCTATTTATGTAGACAGCAGGTTTTTTTTAAAAAAAAAACATCCACCAACTGCTTCTAAGGTCTTTTTTTATTGATTATAATTTGTGTACTAGATGCATGATCTGAGTGTTTGCAATGAATGGAGGTACGAATAGCAGACAAGGTAATAAAAAACAACTATATGGGCAGATATAGAAGGGTCGATGACTGTCTGGGACAAAGATTGACTCAAAGTGTGTCTGTACACTAATGGGCACTTAAACGAGAGTTCTCGGCTCTCTCGCTGAATTCTACCACCAATCAATCTCAAAGCCAAATTACGCAATAATTTCATAAATGCTTCGTCCATTTCTCTAAGCCTACATTCATTCGGGAAACATGTCGGCATTCTCACCTTTGGCTGCTATAGATGTACAGCTGTGGGGAAGAGGAACGGGGCTTGTCTGGGGGTTTTCTGAGTGCCTATGGCTTTTGTTCCACTGAGGATAACTGTTGCTGCGCCCATCCAAGTTAAATATTAATAACCCAGAATAAATTCACCAGCTGGCACAATGCATGTTGGGCATACACAAATATATTCATACATTAAAAGTGCAGAAACTTTCAGTGCTAGCAAAACAGCAACCTCTAAATGTTTTTTATTATGTGCATGATAAACCGATGTGTCATATTTTGAAAGTAAATGGTTTGTAGAAATCACATTGTGTTAATTTTAACAAAGACTCCTAGTTGTGGCCGCTAACAAATACATTCTTGTTTGTGCCTTGCATGTAAATCAAGTTTAAATGGGAGATCTTGATTCCAGGCTTAGTATGCATGAACAATAAACCATAATAAAAAACAAAAAACAAAAGGAAGCATTAGGTAAATCTTTTTATCCATCTCAGCCTTTTTTCCTCTCTCCAACTCAGAGATTCCAGTGAATCTCCACATATTTTGATCCTATTCTTTTGTCCTCCCCAAAACTGCTGTGTTTACTCTGTTAGTTCACATGACTGGGCAGCTTCAAAGCCACTAATCCTCTCAATGTCTGGAGGCATCTGAGAACACGTAACTGATCCAGAAACCTTCTCACAGCAGCACAGGTCTGGCAGATAATGTAAGGTTATGGAAATAAGTGAGTTTCTACAGTATTTCTAAAGTAATTCAATTCCTTTTGGGTGTAGCAGCACTCTTAATCTGTTTGAAAAGCGTTTGTTCGAAACCTGAACTTAGTGGATCCATCTGTGCATCTGATATTTTTCAGTGCCATTTTTTGTTGTATTTTAGATTTTACTATTTTTTTTTTTTTTTTTTTTAGATTTGTATAATTCATGTTCTGGTCTAACTTCAAATGTCATGCAGTCTTAAAAGGAAATTGAAAAGCATCACTGATAAAGAAAAATGAGGTCGCAAATAGCAGAAAAGACAGGAAGCTGTGCTTGTTTTGTCCAGAGCAAAGTCAGTAAACGCGAGAGTATCAAGTCCTCCATGGGAAAGTAGGAGCGTTCTTGGCTTATATGCCAATTACACAGCACACTGTGTGAATATAATGAACTAGAAAGAGAGGTTATCTTATGACGTCTGAATTGAGCTTCTGTTTGTGGGCTGAGCATTCATGCTTGATTAGATTAGGACTTCCTTTTGGCTCGCGTTCAGTGTTTTTTTCCCAGGGAGGACTTTGGGTGTAGAGAAACTGCTCAGGTGGATTGGAAGTTTAGCTGACTAACAGATGAAGCACATCACAAAGCCAAGGACTGATGGGTCTTAAATGCACAAAAACACTAGAAAAAGTAAATATACGGCACACATAATGGGTCCGTCTGAAATACACATTGCCTCTCATCTCCGGAGTAATGTATTTTAGACTTTGAGAGACCTCAGAGTGCAACAACAGTAGACAGATGTGGGTGTTCCTGCAGGTTTGATCAGTCGCTGTAAATCTCATTGTCAGGAGCTGCAGCAGAAACCCATCAATCTCACTCACAAAGTATTGAAATGGGAGATCGTCATTTCATGGTGAAAGCATAATAAATCAATGCGCTGTAATGACCATGCTGCAGAATGGCCAGGGCTTCAATAGGAGTGCAATTGGAGTAAGAATGGGTCAAATTTTTGTGGCATTTAGTCCATATCTATAACTTTGAAGACATTTCTGTACTAGTTTGGTATATAACACTGACCATTCAATTTTAGCACTTTAAGCATACACTGTAACTATTTCACATTTGTAGTTCTTCTCTTCCAAAACCAGAACAAAAATGTTGATGACTCATCATGCTTTAAAGGTTGTGTAAACATTTTTGACCAAACAAATGCTTTCTAGAATGAGAATGTTGCTGATCTATCTATCTATCTATCTATCTATCTATCAATCAAAGCAAAACTCATTTTCAGTGGCCTTTACTCCAGTTTTCAGTGTTTGTTAACTTTTAATAATGTCTTAACTTTTGCTAAGATTTCTTCAAAAACTATTTCTTTTCAATTGCATTTTCTGCTCTGCAGTTTCCCGGTCCAAGTTTGGTAACAGCTTTCACACCGACTGAGCGAACACGAATCAAACTCCTCATATCAAACACACAATAGGCTCTGCTCCAAACATTTGAGTGTGAAAGCAATTTCACACAAGAAATCAATTTTCTTGCTCAGTGTCTGTGAGCTTTAGATGTTGATTTGGCACTATTTGTGAAATACAAACCTCTACTCACCACATATCAACTTCACATTCGACTATTACTTCACGTTGTTTATTTCTTTCTTCTCAAGCTGGTGTTGTGCTGACTCGGCAACCTGGTGCGGCCACCGCGGGTCTCAGTCATTATGTCTACTTTTAATTGGTGTCTGTAAACACCAGGACAAGGTCAGAGCACTCCTGCGGTTGACATGGTAACAGTGTCCAGGGAAACGAGTATGGCTGATCTGAGAGCTGTCAGGATATGGCCACTTCTTCTTTGCTTTCTGAGAGAAAAGAAGCACATTCTTTTTCCAGTGTTTTTTTTTTTTTTTTTTACAAGACTTCTTTTCCTGCCCGCGGAGTTGAAGATGTTCTGAGGATCAGGGGCTGATTATTTCTCACCAACACACTTGGGAGAAAAGCAGAAAGCCTTTGTGGAGAGTCTCTATTTGTTCGGCAGGGCCTGGGAGAGGGTGGACTCTCATTCGTATAAAAGCTCTCCCTCACAATAGGGTCATCTAGACCCGAGCGGCCCACTCACCTGTGATGGACATCGCAGAAACGGTTGCATTCTCAGAGTCTAGAGACTGTGATGTCAGTGACTTGTGGAAAAATCTGTGTTTGAAGGAAGATAACAGGCTAGTGGTTAAGGATCTAGGTTTGTAATACAAAGGTTGCAGGGTCAATCCTCTATAAGAAAGGATTCCTGAATTGTAGAGTGTACTTCCTGTTTGCTGCTGGCTTACTGTACTTAAAAAGTGTCACTTGGAGAAACTGAGAGATTTAATCTAAACCAGCCACTTGTGAGCTTTTATTTTTTGAATAGTAATTTGCTTTAGTCTAATGAAGTAGCAACACAATTTTAGTGGCTATCTGTGAAAATTATAGGCTCTAATGTGAATTGCATAAATTTGGCAAAATATTAGAGTTTGCAAAAGCACAGACATTAATATCCATTTATTCATGAGTTCTTATCTGCCTGTTGCACTTGTCTAATCAAGTGGTTTTCCGAAAGCAAACAAGCAAACAAAAAATATTGTCCTTAGGGGGAATATATTAGGATAATTTTTAGTGGGATTCAGATTAGACCACCAACCGCGAGAGTTTACAAGTCTGTCAGGAATTTGTTGATTTGAATGCAGCTCTCCTGAAAATATCTGACAAGCCTGTCAGTCTGAGATAGACTAGAATTAGCCTGGATAGCTTGAATAGTGAAAAAAAAAAACATTGTTGGATGAATGGGCAAAATGGGATTTATGTAAGTTTAAAGTTTCTTCTGAAAATGTAAACAGTCATTTACTCATGTCATGTAAGTAAATGATAAAAGAATTTTTAATTTTTAGTTGATCCTTTTAACATTGCTTCATTGTACTCTCTTGAACGTGTGTCAAAGACTGACATAGAAGAGAAGAAATTGTTAAATAAAGCTGTTATTTTTTAATGTCAGATGGACTATTTTTTCAATGTCCTTACTTCCTTTTGGGGCCTTGAGTATGGAATCATATAGCTGT
Organism: Enteromius mattozi; assembly: GCA_032359235.1. Taxonomy (NCBI): domain Eukaryota; kingdom Metazoa; phylum Chordata; class Actinopteri; order Cypriniformes; family Cyprinidae; genus Enteromius; species Enteromius mattozi. The sequence goes on along the minus strand of JAUMHE010000002.1, from coordinate 913,576 downwards.
CTATGAAGAGTCAGAAAAGCTTTTGTATTTCTTCAAAACTATCTTAATTTGTGTTCTAAAGGTGAATGGAGGTCTTACGGGTTTTAGTACCAACATGAGGAAGAGTAATTTTTTTAACTAAGTGAGTAATTTAAGTGAACTATCCCTTTAAGCCAGGACTTTGCAACTACCAAAACCCCCACAATTAGCATCCGAGAATAGCCATTTGAATAGGTTGCTATGTGGCATGAAAGTGGGAAGTGTGTTTGAGCTTAAAACAGAAAAAATGACTATTGCTGTAATGCATCTTAGAAACGCAAATGACTCATGTGGGTTCACTGTAACAGGATGTTGTTGCTGACATTAAATTAGTTCAAGAACTGACTTACTCGAAGTATGAAAGATAAAGTTTAAACTTTTTTTTTGCTTTGCTTTGTACCTCAAAATTGGCAAAACTTAAGTGCAACATATATGACATACATATCATATAAGGTTTCAACAGGAAATTTGAGTGGCTTGCTTTTTAAATAAATAAATAGTGTTTAATATCCAAAACTACTGAATAATTATGCATTATTATGAGGTGGAACTAATTCTAGAGACAAACAAAAATCTGTGACGTGCACGATGAGTCATGTGTATTCTGCTAAACGTTTCAATGTATGTTGTGAGGTTTTTGAAATAAACTAGCAAATAGGCAACCTCAAGGCATTGGTGTTAAAGTGAGTATTGTGAGTGAATCTCATTGGTTGGCCGAACAGATGTTTGGACAGACAGATGGACAAACAGGAGACTTCAGAGGAACTTTTCAGTATATACAGGCATCTGAGAGAAAGCCACAAGGTGGATTAATTTGGCTTTCGGAGGCTAAAAAAGGGTCCTGCTCTCAGTGTGAAGTTTTGAGACCTGTTTTTCTCAGGCAAAGAGATGAAGTGGCTTTGAGCTGCTCTAAAGTGTGAGAAGAAACCGATCAGAAATCCCTACTGACAGACGCAGGGGGCAGATAAGGTGCTCAGGAGCTTTATAGTCGACACCTTTCCTGAGACTGAGGCAGGCCTATGGATTCCTGTCAGAGAGACACAGAGAATAAAAAGGGGCAAAAGACTGTGCAGAATAGGGAACGTTGGTGGAAAAGAGAGAGAGAGAGGGAGATAGCGGAGGGAGTTTGGGGCTGTCACAGACCATTAAAGCTACTTATGTGCCTCTCCTGCTCTTTCTCATCTCTACAGCACAACACACAAACACTTTCAGCCGGCGTTGCCATTAAAATACACTTAAATCGGCCTCTCATACTCCTGCCAGGGATGTATGGACACCCTTATGTACACACGCTAGCAGCTAGTCACTTGTGTTAAGGGCAGGGTGCAAATTATAGGGGTAGCCGAACCTGAAAGGCTCTCTTTTTAAAGTCTAGACGCTATATTTGACTGTAATGTCTGCTCTGTCTCTCTCCCTCTCTGTGCCTTCATTTGACATGAACACAATTATCCTTGAAAGTATTGGCTAGCAAAGGGAAGGTTATCTGGTCAGAACACTATCACTATGTTCCTGCCCCCCATCGGGATAGAGGATGGTGGTCGAGCGAGACGCGCTTCACATGTTTCAGAATCAGCCCACGGCTTGACCTACAGAGCTCTCCCGAAAGGTCACTTAGACGTAAAGATGGAGGACAAACGAGTCCGTGAGGCGAGTGAATGAGTGGATGATTGAGGAATAAAAGTTGGTTTGTTTGGGTGAAGAGAGCGTGTGCTGTGGTTTAATGAGGCAGCGCCAGCCTGTTTACGTTTCTCCCACCTGTAAATGCGTTTTAGATGGGAAGGGAAATTCGGCGGCAAAGTTAATGCGGGAGCAAATAAAGCATGGCAGGTGTAAAACGGCAGGAGGGGGAGACATGACCTTGCATACAGAATCGAAATGTCGAGACGCTCAACGCCAAACCTCTGGAGCTGGGAATAAACACAGATTTGAGTCGAATTAGTGTTGTTGGAGGTGGCAGTCATGAGCTCAAATAGCTTTTAGAACTTTTTTTTTATCTTTTCATTAAACTGAAAACTTTATTCAAAGCAACTTACTTTTTAGCATTTAGCTACAGTTAGCCCTAACCTCAAAATCATCTAGTAGAAAGTGACTTTGAAAGTGTTGTGCATAATTGAGCATCAATAAGTTAGAAATCGCTATTCTTTTAGCGTCTTTTTGGAGGGAAATGACATTAGCTTTAGCATTAGCATGATGAGGTGAATAATGTTTGAATATCTATGAGATTTCTGGATTTCTGGGCTTATGTACAAAATCAATTCCTCTACTTGTATAATTTTATTAGTTTAACAAGTAACTTGATTCATAGCATCTCTTTGAAGACTCATCTTTTTTAGTTGTCATTAGCATTTTGTTGCATTTAGCTTTTAATATGCTGACACACCTTAAAAAAAATCTATTATAAGGAACAATTTAAAACATTTTCTGTGTAAATCTATGTAAATAAGTCTCATTAAGTTATAAACTGCCATTCTTTTCGCATATTTTTTGAGGGAAGCAACATTAGCTTTAGCATTAGCATTACTGGCTAACCATATGTGATGAATAAAGACAGCTAGTCTCATGTTCAAGATAAAGTCCTTGATTTTATCTTGGATGAGAGACCCGAACTTCACTTCACTCAGCTTCTGATATGTATCTCTCCTCCAGTCAGGTTTATGTTCTGACTAGGCGTTACAGTCTGGCTCTTTTATCACTGGCCTACATTTGGCCGGGCGATAACGTTGTTGGATAAAGAGAGGCAACATCTGTGGTCCTTTTTAGAAAAGTGTCATTTTTCTGTGTGACCCTACTGGGCCAAATGGAGCGGAAGACATCAGTCATCACTCTTGGAGGATAAGAAACAAGCGGTTTTAGAGATGGATCATCCAATGGTCCATTTATAATCTAGTGCTGAAATTCCCGCAGTGAACACGCACCAGTGATGTGAATGCGAGAATGAGTCTTACACCCCGGAGATAGTAAATTATTTCACTTGAAACCTGCTGCTTAGGAAGATGAGAACAATGTTACGTTCTCAAGGGGCGTTCACAATGAAAACGATTAAATCTCTGTGCTGTTGTTTGCTGGTACATGTTCATACTCAGCCACAAAATCTCTGTCAGTGTAAATGCCATTTTACACAGAGCAGTGGTGTCCAGAATTGCTCCTGGAGGGCCATTTTTGCTGCTCAGTTTAGATCTAGCCCTAATTAAACATACCTAAACTAATGAATCAAGGACGTCGGGGTCACTAGAAACTTCTAGACAATTGTACTTGGTCAGGTTGGACTTTACAGGACATTTTCCCTTTAGGAACAGGACAGGACACTCACAATATGGAAGTAGAATATCTATTTATTTTATTTGATCATTACAAGGGTTATTTAAATTTTTATTTATTAATTTATTTGTTTTTAATCTGGCTTTATTTATTTTATATATGTTTGTGTAAATGTGTGTGTGTGTGTGTGTGTGTAATTTATAATTTATTTCATTTAATATAATTTGTTTTTAATTTATTATAAAAGTA
>JAUMHE010000002.1:891398-909790 GCA_032359235.1 Enteromius mattozi | reverse complement strand
CGGGGGACAGAATCACCTGTTTCTAAAAGTGAGGGGGACGTGTCCCCCTCGTCCCCCCCGGTTGCTACGCCCCTGGCTGCTAGTGAATGGAATGCTATCAAGGTTTCTCGGTCTGTGTTTTTTTCGGGGCAGCATTGAATGGAGCTTCACCTTTAGAGTTATTGAAAACTAGCATGATTGTGTTCTCTGGACTTCTTGAGCAGATGATGAACAATTCAACTTATATGGTTTTATAGTTTGGCAAGGTCAGTTCAAGTTCTGGCAAGCTGAAGAGATATTTTTCATAGAGAATTTTTGGCATATTTCTCAATATACATGACCCAAACAAATAAAAGATAATACATGTATAATGAAACAACCAGTTGTTAAATACTAATCAGTTTAAGCTTGGTATTTACTGAATGTGAATTCAGACATTTACATTTCTGAATGAATTGTGATGTTTTTGTGTGTAGTTGAAACGTGTCAGGGTAGTATAATGATCTCAGAATGGTTTGAATATAAACTATTTTAGCCCTTTCCCTGTCAGAGAATTATTTTAAGAAATTCAACAAATACTTTAAAACATTCAGCAAATTTCCATGACCCCAGAATATTTTGTTGTGTAAATATGTAAGCAGTAAATAGATCAAAAGAAACAACAGAACAGCCCTTTATAATAATAATAATAATAATAATAATAATAACAATAATAATAATAATTATATATATATATATATATATATTAGTATTTTTTTTTCTTGAACATGCACTCTTAAAAATAACAATTGGGTTCCAAAAATAATGTTTTCCAGGTGGGAAAAGAGAGTAAATAAATAAATAATAATAATAATCAAAAATAAATTAATTAATAAATACATACATACATATATAAATAAATAAATAAAACTTCTCAATATCTCCTCTTCAAACTATTTATTTCAAAATCTTTCTCACAAATCAGCAGGTTTTTTTCAGTTCGGGTCATGCTGACATACAAATCCTTAGCCTGACTCATTATGATAGAGATGTTTTGTTCAATTGATCATTTTCTTAAAGTACAGAGTACACATTGTCTGTAATTGCATCTAAAATGATCAGAGCTTGGTTAAGCAGGAAGGGCTTTTAGGATGATATCAGCAGATGTAAGTGAAGTCGGACATATTCAGCCAGTTAAACCTAACATCAGACTAAATCAATACTGTATTCATGGGGAGCAGAGACAGGACACGTTTCCTCAGCAAGTTCAAATGGCCTAAAGGCATCATATATGTAAATGACTGAACGTTTGAGGCTAGAAACAAGCCTTAAACTGATTGCCTTAAGCGTAACTTTTTGCCTGTTCCCTGAACTGTCACCTCACTGCCTACTGTGTGTGTGTGTGTGTGTGTGTGTTTGGGATCTGTTGTGTTTTGTGTGTAAGCTACTCATTTGGGTCATTTCGGCATGTATAAATAGTGAAATTAGATGCCACCCTCAGTTTGATATCACAAGTGTTCACTTAAAGTTTTCCACACAGCTTTACTAAGCCATGAAATGCTAATTCTTGGCCGAGTGCTTCAAATAGCACACTTCGGTCAGACAAATGAATAATAATAACTAATGTGTTTTATAGAATTTCTAACTGGATCAAAAGAGGATCCTTGCCTGCACTGTGTAATGACTCAGAGGAGTCTGATACTGTAAAGGGTCTCGATAGCTTAATGCATTATTCACTAAGATAGTAGAGCGCTTTAAATTTCCCCTGAAAAAAAAAAGTTTTGAAGGGATTTTTTTCCTTATTATTCCTCCTGGCTATGGCAGTGTGGAAAAAGAAAATCTTCTTCTATTAAGGATGCTATAACTAACAAAACAAATAATATATTGTGAAATATTATTGTAAGTCAAAGTAGCTGTTTCCATTGTTATATATATATATATATATATTAAAATATGATTTATTTCTGTGATGGCAAAGCTGAATTTTCAGCATCATTACTCTAACCTTTAGTGTCACATGATTCTTCAGAATCGTTGTAATATTTTGATTTGTTAGAAATGACTAAAGATATAATTTCATAATTGTTTGTCAAATGTATTAGCAATTTCTGAGTAAAACTTTAACTTGAAACCAAAATAACATCCTAGCATTTAAAAACGAACGTGAACTCTTGCGTGGGAGAAATCAAACGCTCTCAGAAGTGTAAAAATCTCACTGTTCATATCATTTTGCTTCATTTTTCAGGCAATTAACAGTGTGTGTTCAGACGTTTTCATTATAACATGTTGTGACATCACTCATTCGTAGCATTAACTCTGTCATCGCGCTTAATCTGACAGGACTCAATCGTTCGCTCTTCCTTAATTCTTTGACGTCCTCTGCTAAATGATGACATTAGATCACTCTTTCTCTTCCGTCTCTGATGTGTCTGTCTTCCCCCCCTTGTGTTATCTATTCATTTATTCATTTATTCTTTCATTTATTTATTGCCAACACGAGAAGCATTTGTTTTGACAGATGCTTGCTCTGGGGCGACTGCCAAAGCGTAGACAGATTTTCTGGAGATGGGCACGACGGCGCTCGCTGAACGCAGCGGGCCAGGAAAAACACACTCTACGCAAGTCAGATTTGTTAACAATTATCTGTTCTCTGCCCTTTCACTGTTGCTGCTTCAGAACACAAGGATAATTTTATCCCCGTGTGCCAAATTACGTCTGAAATATGGAGCGGTTAGAGGTGAGGCGTGAAGGGTGGCGAGAGGGGAAGGGTGAATAGGTTTGTGTTGAGCGGGTAAAGTTAGAGCCGGAAGGCAGGAACGCCTGGACCTCGCTCTACTCTTCCACCTGACCTCCACACTCTGGGCTGCTCTTTCGAGGATTTTTGCTTGTTAATTATGCTGAATTATTCTTAACCTGCCTGCCCTTATTTATGGATGCTGGTGTATGGAAAACAGCCTTGTAGCGATTGGAGTTATCATGGGATGGTCACCTTCTGTCCTTATTTACATTATGATATTTATGTCCCATTACTGTTTAATTATCTAGAGCATTTAACACTGCAATACTACGGAGGCCGAGAGGTGCAAAACAAATCACAATTCTGAAAACAAAATAACAAACGCAAATGCAAATCTTCAAAACAAAAGAACAATTCTAAAAACACTACAACAATTCAGAAAACATTATAACAAGTCAGGAACACAACGACAAATCAGATAAACCGCTATCTATCTATCTATCTATCTATCTGTCCTCTCACAAAAATTGTTGTGTCCTCTCAATGCACGTGTGTTCTTGATGCATGTGAGACTGTAAAAGTATCAAGTCCAATTTGACTTTACTTCTCTACAATAAAGTGAAATTAGTCCAAACAGAGCTTCTTGTCTCTGTTTTGAACCTGTGTGTGAATGCTTTATTAGTGTGTGGCATATTAATGCAGTGTGTGTACATTTATCTGTCCAGCACACACACACACTCACACACACACACTCCCAGCAGGTTAATGAGGAGGCATGAGATAGCACAAGTCATGCCCTTCAACACAACTACTGTCTGCTTCACCTGCTCTTCACCTTCACATTCTACTTCACATCTGTCTGTCTTCTGCTTTCACTCCATCTCTGCTTTCAGCCTCCTGCTGGATACAGAGAGACAAAGTAATGTGAGTTTGCCAAAAGGCATGATGACCTCCAACATCTGTGTGAATGTTTTGTGTCTGGGTTTGGTTGTTTGTTTTGAGGGAAACACAGAAGCTCTCATGCTGCTGCGGCTTGCTGTGGAGCAGCGTGTTTTCTGCTTGTAAACACACCAACCTTTTGGAGAAACCCCTCTGTCTGCAAGCCTCGCCAAACGCATCGGATTGCCCCACTTTCCCACTGCCAAGCCCAGACAGAACACTGTGAGAGGTGCATTGTTTTTAGATGTGTTTGTGTGATTTATTAACCCTCGTGTTCTATTTGGGGTTCTATTCTATCTATCTATTTATGTATCTGTCTATCAACCCGCCTGTCTCTCCATCCATCCATCCATCCTTGAATCCATCATCTTTAAGGCTATTTATTTATTTATCAGTATAACTATTTTTTTTCTTCTTTTTATTATTATTATTATTATTTTATACTGTTCATATTACTATGTACTATGTTAAAATGTTATTATACTTTTAAAATTAAATATTTATATTTAACTATAATATATGTATTAATTATAAATATAAAAAGTCTAAATTATAACATTTTATTTTTATTATTTATATTAACATATTTATGTTATTTATATTATTATGTAAGAATGAATGAATATTTTAGTTAACATTTGCAATATTATTATTATTATTATTATTATTATTATTATTAATAATAATAATAATAATAATAATTTATTGTTATTGTCAATCAGTCCATATTTAAAATAAAATCTTTATATTAATATTTAAGTCAAAATATCTCAGTCCATATTTAAAAGTTTTACAAATGTTTAGAATTTTAGAGATCACAGATGTAAAGTAATGATTTTCAAAGCCAATTTAATTGCTATTATTAATATTTATTATTGTTGTTGTTTATTTTTATTTGTTTTATGTATTAATTTTTGAATGTGCTTTTTTTTCCTGAAATTTATAAACAATACTTTTGGGAAAACAAACAAAAACAAAATTAGAGTTTATTTTTAAAAAGTTTATAAATAATATTATTAATAATAATAAAGTTACTTTTGAATACGTCGTCCACATATTTTTTCAGTCTTTATGGCACCAACCATAAAAGCATTAGTCATTCTCCACAGAATATGAGCAGTTAACCTCATTTGACTGAAAAGCTTAAAAACAGCATGTCTGTCCTCACAGATGTTTGCAGTCTGTGATAAGTGACATCTTCACAAATAGACACGCTAATACAAACAACGCTAGCAGACACACTCCTGCGTGACTCTCGCTATGTACATCTGTAAATGTTTATTCAACAGAGTTTCTCCTGTCGTCGCTAAAGATAGTGGCGTGCAGCGATACGGCAAATCCATCCAACTTGAGAAATTCTTTACAGAACAGTTAATAAATGGCTGACATAATCGTGTAATTGCTGTAATGGGATTTTAATATAGTAATTTCTAACTTAAGCTCAAAAAATAAAAAAAAATAAAAAATCCATCCCTGTGCTTTTTGTTGAGCGTGTGACATGATGTTGTTTTGACACGTTGCATCCAATGACAGTAATTTCTTCCTCTCTTCCTCCATCATCTCTCTCTCTCTCTCTCCCACCTTGATAGATAAGCATCATGCTGGGCTCTCGCTAGGACAAGTGGCTAATTGCCAGCTAAAAATACCACCTCCTTAGTAATAATTACCGTACATCTTTGGATAATGATTCATATTTGAAGTGTTGTGATGAGTGGGTATGTTCAGTAATGTGACGAGACACGCCGTCAAGCAGCTTTGCCGTGACCTTGGAGGCCTCTTAGAGTATTGAGAAAGGACGGGGAGATGGAGGAGCTACATTTCCAGGAGACTGCATAACTGTCTAAACTGATAGTGGAAGGAAGGATGAAACTGTGCAGTTAAAATTAAAGATGCGTTTTTATGATACATAGATGAACAAATGGGAGTTCAAATGGGCTTTGACATGTAAATGAAAGCAGTTGGCTGATAACTTTGTAATATAGAATTTGAAGAATGATAATCTGGGGGGTGGGGTGGGGCGGGGGGGAGCACAAAGCTGTCACTGGCTAAAAGGTACATCGTTGTATTATTATTATTATTATTATTATTTATTTATTTAGCTAAGCCATCAAAAAAAGTTACATCTTTGTACACTACAAGTTAAAATGTTTTATTTTATTTTATTTTATTTTAAGTTAATTTATTTGATCAAATATACAGTAAAAATAGCACTATTATGAAAAATTGTGATGTAAAATATTTGTAATGTAAAACTTCTAAATTCAGTTTCAAATATATTTTAAACTGTAAGTAATTTCTGTGAAGTTGAAATTTTCGAAGTCAGAAATCATTCTAATATTATAACGTTTCTAATAAATAAACATTTTATTAGTATTTTTACAATAATGAAAACATTTGTGCTTTTTCATATTTTTGTAGGAATCATAAGAATTAAATGGTAAATATAAAGTTGAAAACGTTAGCATTTATTTAAAATAGAAATATTTTGCAATGTTATATTAATGCCTTTTGTTGCCACTTTTTTATTGGTTTCATGCATCATGATGCATAAAATAAAAAAAAACTGACAGAAATTATTGAACATTTATTATTTGGGTGGCTTAAAAATACTTTCATTTTTTATACTATTTTGCTTTTTTTTGTATTATAATTATATATATAATTAATTATTTATGTTGTAAACTTGTTTCTGTATATAACTAATATAGATATATATTATTGAATCGGTTTTTGGGTTTTTCCTTTTGTTACAATTTGGACATTATTTTGTCAGTATTAAAACATAAAAGTAAAATGCTCATGTTTTCATGTCAGTTATGCAAACACAGAGAGAGGAAAAAGAAGGAAAAAAAACACATTTTCCATATATATTGACTTTTGCACCATAATGGAGTATGCTTTTAATGGTTAAGTGCTTTAGTCGGAGTGTAAACAGTATATGAAGACAAAAGTATAAATGAGTTTTTTTGTGAAGTTGTTCCTCTCTGCGAGTGCTGCCCTCTCTTCTCCGCTGAGCCGCTGTGTTGGTTGGTTGCAGGCTCAGAGAGGGAGTGGGCGGCCAAATGAGACATTGCGGCTAGCGCAGAGGAAGTGCATGCTGATTTCACTTCTCATTTCACTTGTGATCTACAAAAGGTTCCTCATTGCTTACTTATAATTACCTGTCTCTCTGTATGCCTATATTCATGTATGTGTGTGTGTGTGTGTGTGTGCAGATGGGCTTGCCGTAGCACAGGCAGGCTGAGCTGTTATGCCCAGGCAGACACCTACGTGAAAGTGAAGAGCTCTCAGAAGTGAAATCAGAACAGATGGTGTTTCAGAGAGCCTGTGCACCTTATTGTGTAAAACTAGCCTTAGGAACTTATGCTTCGTGCAATGCATATTATGTGCCTTAAAATTCACTTTTACTATGAATTCATTGATTATTTTTGCCTCATGATATTGAGACATTTTCTTGCAGTTTGTAAACCATGTAATAATAGTGCAGCAAATTGTACTTAACACAATAACGTTTTTTTTGTTGTTTTTTTTATTATAAAACAGCTGATATAATATCACGTCCAGTGTATTATATATGAAACTATGGAAAATTATGTTTTTTATTGACTCACGCGTTAGTATTTCAACTGAAACGGAATAGAAACGAATATTAAGCTCCTTAATGACATTTCAATTGGACTTTTTTGCTTTTTGTTATTTCCAGCCTAGTAAAGTCATAAAGCCACTGTATTATATAAGCTATTCCCTTTATTTGTTCACAGCACATAGCCTCATTTCAGATTGCGTGCATCAGGTTAAGTGCATCTTGCAGGCTGCTTTTGCTTTTAGATTCTAAGTTCTGAACTTAATTAAGTAGAACGATGAGATTTTTATACTTTGTGAAGAAAGTGTTTTTTGTCAGTGCAAAACTTGCCACCAGAATGCCGAGGCAGTGCTATGTGGTTGCTAAGGTGTTTGAATGTTTTATAGAATGAGTACAGCCAGTTTCTTGTGGTTTGTGGTTTAGTTGTTAGAACATTAGGAAGTTAACTCATTTATGTAAGATGGATTCAGAGGCACAACTTTTTGGAGAGGGTTTTAGCGTCCTGACAGCATGTTTTGGTGTTAGACTGTCAGTATGGTGAACTCAAAATTCATCCCATCTAAAGCACAGTCTGCTTGTGTAACACAACAAAAATGCATTTGTTTGAATATTTATTTATTTATTTGTTAGGAATGCGATGATTTGGAACAATGTTTTTGTAAAATTAAAAGTTTATTTATTTAATTGTTTTCATGTTTTCTATCTATCTATCTGTCTGTCTGTCTGTCTGTCTAGCTATCTATAACTTTAATTTTAAACACTTTAAACTTAATGTTAACTTTCATTTCATCAATCATTTCAAGTGATTTGTTATGTATTTGTTTATTTATGACTTTATTTTTTAACTGTTTATTGTTATAATTTCAAGTGATTATTTATTTATTTATTTATTGCTTTTTTTTACTTTTTATTCTAAATCATTTCAAGTGATTAGTTATGTATTTATCACTTTATTTTTAACTGTTTATTGTTATAATTTCAAGTGATTATTTATTTATTTATTTATTACTTTATTTGAACTATTTTGTAAATCAAGTGGTTTTGTTAGTGGTAAAATGTACTTTAACTTTTTATTGTAATTGATTTTGGTTTATTTATTTATTTATTATTTAAATGTTTTGAATTTGGGGTCTTTCCTTTTTTTTTTTGTATTCTGTCCCTATTATTGTTTTAAATGTTAAGTATATATGTTTAAGTCTATTTAATACTTTCAGCCCAGTCTCACAGCAATTTGTACATATTTTACTTAGATGGCTAATTCATACAAATTCTTATGACCTCACTTGTACAAATTTTTGCTGAATTGTATGAGTTGCCAATTCATATGAATTTGTACAAATGACCTAAACCTACCCGTCACTGGAGTTTAGACAAATCATAATCGAGTGAGGTCGTATGAATTTGTACGAATTAGCATGAATTTTCCACCTCGTACAAATACGTACGAACTGTGAGACTATGTTCAATATTTCATAAATGTGTTCATTTTTTCTTTGGGAGGGCCATCTTTTGTTATTGTATTATATTATATTATATAGATTTTTTGTTTTGTCCTAAAAGCTCTTCACTTGAAAGCTAACTTTGTGCAGATCGATCCACAGCTTGTTACTTCCAGCTTCTTTTGCTGTATAGTTTTCTTAAAAGTTTGTTTGTGCATGAGGCTCTAATTAATGAGGGGGAAGATATTTGACGGCTGATATCATGTGGAACGCCAAGCCTTCGGGGTATAACTCCTCGAAATTTGTACTTGTCATTTTCAATGTGACATCGACCACAGCAGGAAACACTCATTTTCATCTGATTATACCCCTGCTGTTTATTACTGTCTATAAACAATGCTCCATATTAAGGCACAATGACAGCTTTTAATATCTGTCGGAGAGACTCCGCCCCTTCTGAGAGCCTGTGTCATATCCTGTCAAAGGCTGACGTCTAGTGGGAGCCTCTGAGCTTTGGTTGCTCTGTCACAGTAAGGTTATGTTTATGTCACACAGTAATGTAGAGCTGCAATTTGAAATGGTGTCAAGGGATTGTGGCTCAGGAACAGCGTGTAATGCAGTTACGATTACTAGGGACAGACAGGAACAGGAAGAAAAAAAAACGGATCAAGCGGTAGGGAGGAATTGGATCTGAGAGGTGTTCTGGGTGGGCCATGTGATTTCCTGCAGTAATTTGTCTTGATTGACAGCTCTGTGGCATGTCGTAATAGGAAATTGATGATGCTCGCTTGCAGACGCCGTTGGCTGGTAATTGATTGAGATCTTCTGGTGCGCGTTGGATGACATCTGTTCCGATGAAAGGTGATGTCTTTAATCGAGGGGGGTGTTTACTTTTGGGTAGGGATTCCTGTACCGTTTTCCTTTTGAGACTCGCAGATGCATTTGTATGCGACTAATTGGTTTTCAAATCTGCAGGGTTGGAGAGGAGAGCCCCTCACTACAGATGTGTTTACTCAGGTAATCATCATTAGACACACGGGCGCCACTTCCTGCAGCTTTGTACATTTGTTAGAATTCACCTCCCTACAAATAATATAGACTTTTCTAAAGAAATGCAACTCTGTGATGCTTGAATGGTTGCTAGGGTGTTGCTAAGGTACTTTTGCTTTATGGCTAATAAGGTCTTTTTTTTAACAGTTTAGTACAGTGATACATAGTTCAGTAAGCTGTGATGGTGGTTACTAGGGTGTTGCTATGTAGTTCAGAATTTTTTATAGTATTCCTGTATGGTTTCTATGGTTTTCTTAAGGATTTTAGTATGTTGCTTTGGTCAGTTTGTAGTCAGTGGTTACCAGAACATTGCTATGTGGTTGCTAAGGTGAATGAGTTGTCTAAACAGGTTGATAAATGGGTTGCTATAGTAACCTGTGCAAATTTTGCAGAATAAGACTCTCTTATTCTTATACATGTTTAGGGCCATATGAATATTAAAATTTTTCTGTTTGAATCTTTGGGTTTTTTTTTGGTCATATATATATATATATATATATATATATATATGGATTAATGCTAATGTTAAATGAAATTATATCACCAAAAAGCATGTCTAATTAATTTAAATCATGAAACTTACAAAAAAGTCCCTATGAAATGGTTAATTTAATTTAATTTAATTTAATTTGCCAAATAGTTTTCCATTAATTTTCTGGATTCCATTTTAATAGGATTATTATAATATTATTTTTGTGGCTTAATATTCACAGACACTAGTCTGTATCTCATTTTGATGTCAGTGTATTGACCTACTTTTGATGTATCCATCCAAAATTTTTCGAATTCTATGACTTTTTCCGTTAATTCTGCTTTTATGACTGGATTTTTCAATTCCGTCCGTGTTTTCTGCATTGCGTAAATTATAGTGCCCTACATGTTGTCAGCCGGCATAGCATTTGGTTGTTCTCCATGAGGTCCTGTTGAGACGGAGTGAGTGACGTAAGTTCAGGACACAGGCAGGACGGTGAGGTCTTTGTGGGATTAGGGCGCTCTGGAGCTTTCTGTCCTGGGGGTCTGTGCTGGTCTTTGATGTGAATCAGGACTCAGGTTCATCTCCCAATAGCTGCACAGCAGGATAGAAGTCCACAGAAATAGACTGAGACAAGAACAGACCAGCTCAGCATTGAGTCATTCCCTTAATCATCTGAACCATTGTTAGGGTTTAATTTCATACATATATTGTTTTACATTAGTGCTGTTTGCTAAGGCAACAGAACACAATCTGACTTAAAAAGGCACCTAACAATGCCCTAAGAGAGAGAGACCAGCAACCTTTTGCTTTGAGCAAAACTTTCAGCTCTGATGAGTCAGACAGGCCATTATGATTTAGAGAAGCTCCATTTGAAACGTGGGGGGAAGTGTGAGTGCTGTCTCAGAGATCCTCCACTGTAGGTGTCTGGTCTCCATCCCAATTGACTATAATGTGTTTAGAGCAGTCTGGAGATGGATAGGCAGCTGTCCTGTGATAAAGCAGGTATGACCCGCTCAGCACCTTTAAATGAGCCTGAACGTAATGTTCCTTGAGACTGTCCATCTGAAGATGTCACTTTCATGTAAGACTGGTACTTCACCTACAAGCACTTTTAGAATCTCAAATTTTTTACCATACCTTCATCATTTATTTTTGGTATACTGTGCAGTATGTGGTTAACTGCTATGTGTAATACCAAAATCTAATTTCTAATAACCATATATTCTTGCCTTGCCAAGACTATATCATAGCTAGCAATCCATAACCCTGCGTCAGATAGGTACAAATACTCTCTGTGGGGTGGAATCTTTTTAAAAGGTGCACTTCTGTACCTTATTTACCTTTACTGGGTGCTCATAAGTACCTTGAATTTGCACATTAGCACTTTAAAAGTACATATTAGTACCTAAATTGTACATATTAGTATTTTATAAAAGGTACTGCCCAGCTTTTGTGTATTGTTTTTCTGAGAGTGTAGCAACAGAAACACCCATAATATATACAGCTAAGAAGCATTTTCTGTTATCCAAGATGATACTGTAATGCCTCAGCTAATATTGCTCTTTATTACTGCTGTCTATATGAGATGAGATGTCTTGACCAAACATCCTTCGTAATGGCCGCTCGGATAAGCGTGAGTATAAATGAAACCTCTCTCTCGGCAGCAGCAGCCACAGCTATGTCAGAGCTTGTTATAAAGCATGTCAGAGAGACAGTGGTGTAGAACCATTACACAGACGCGCTCTAATTATAGACTCCGTCCTCAGCATATGATATAATACCGTTATGTCTGATTAGAGAAACTGTCAGTGGCGCTGAAGCCATCGCTCAGCACGACCCATTTTATCAGAACAGCAAAACGGCCACACACTCGCACTCTCATTGGCACTGTGAAGAAAGATGCCAAGTAAATTATATAATGAAACATTTGTTTTTCAGACGAAAACAGACGATGACCTCGAATGCTTTCGCAACCTGTGTTCTCGTTCACTGCTAGTGACAGCCTGTCATTCCTAATGCAAGTTAACTGTTCCCCAACCGGTTTAAGGTGATGTTCATCAGAATTTAGTGTGCATTGATATAAAGCTTTATGAAAACATGCTCTTACGTGAAATCCAGAGGTGCTCATTTTCTTCGCCAACCGCGCGTCGAGGGGAAAACGCGTTTTCCGGGTTTGATTAGCACCTTGAACGCATGCTCTAGCGATATTCAGTTGGCAGGATCAGAAATGATGAAAGAAATGAGATTCCATTTGCTGGATAATTGAAACTGCCGAATTTGATTGATGTATACGGGTGGTGGAAGTGGAGGAGCGGAATATGCATTGCAGAGTACAGTCAAAGAAGAAAAAATATTGCATGACATTGCGTGACCTCCACCAGTTTGCATGCATTAAAAATTAACAACGTTCGGCTAGTTGAACCAGCCGACCAAATATTTCCAAGCAGGGATGCAGAGAGGTTTTATTGTATAAATGTCAGTAAACAAATACAATGTTTCATGATATTTTTCAAATTATTGCCAGTTCAAAGACTCTAATGCTGAACTCTTACTGCGTTAATCTCCGTCTGTAGGGAGTTGTGTTTATTATGACCGACGGATGTGCTATACATCTCTTCTGTAAATGTCAGTGCTCTGAGCTGGTTTGTGAAGCTGGCTGTGTGTACATAAAGCAATTTAGTCATTCAGTGAGTAAATATTTGCAATGCGTGTGATTATTTTTGTTATTATGGCGTTTATCCAGTGGAGCTGATGGGTCGGTGATGTATGAGGTGTGATGTCCATGATGAAGAAACAAAAAAGGAAATCTAGTCGAAAACATGTGCCAAATTAATATATTCTTTCATCACATTCAAGTGTTGTAACGTGTTGTAATGTGTGAGTGTGAACGTATACAGTACATCTCATTATTCAAGACTCTCAGAAATAAACCTTTTCAAAAGGTATATTTTTGTACCTATTAGGTTCAAATATATACACTCTAAGTACTAATATGTACCTTTGAGGTACCAAATGGACCCTTTTGGTACAAAGATGTACCTTTTGAAAAGTTACTGCCCCCTTTTGTACCTTTATTTCTGAGAGTGAAGGTAAACTATTTTTGGACCACTTGACTTTATTTGGCGGACAAAAGTTATATATGTTAATAAGCAGTTTTGCTTATATTTAAGAATATTCTCTATTTAATGTTTTTTTTTTTTTTAATAAATGTATTTTGTATTGTACCTTTTAAATCTATAATCTTTTAAAAATCTATATTTTATCTTAATATATTTTTTAATTATTACGCTTTTTAAAGTGGATTTTTTTTTTTTTTGCATGTTTATTTTAGCATGTTTTGTATTTTTTAGAAATGTATTTTTTATTCTACTTGTACTTAATTTTTGGCTCATTGCTGCTGATTCTGAACCTCCAGTATTAAACTTCATTTGATGTGGTGCAACTATCAAATTAAAATTATGATTATTTAATAAATAATAACATTTTGGTGATGTTGAATGCATGTGGATATCTACATCTTAATAATTTTTAAATTATCATGTTTTTTAAAGCAATTTTTCAAGGTAAAATCCATGCAAGGTCCATGTAATCCGTGTAATGAGTGTTTTGGAATAAATTAATAGATAAACAATAGTCATTGACCCTGATGCTGGACTTTCAGTGTTATGAGTAGTGAGCTTCCTAGAATTTTACTCTTCTGCACCTGAGCTTGTTTCGCTTTAAGTGCTGTGTTTTTAAAGTGCTTCCATCAGCAGGAAGCTAAACTACTCTTCTGCCAGTAAACAACAGCACCAAATGGTTCCTTGGTCTGAAACAGGCAATAACACCGTTAGCGGTGACCTCCTGCTCTGCGGGGTTGAGATTTATTGCACTCGGGAGCCCGATTTCACCTCGCAGACCCCGGTGCTAGAAAACAGCACAGAAAACACTGGGAATTCTGGGCCGGAATGATCCTCAGAGGTGCTCGTAGAGAGAAATCTTCAATGCACGACCAGATTGAAAGTCGCGCTAGTACCCAGTTCTCTTCATCACCGGCTTATCATGGTGAAGAGGCTCGCGGCCTGTCCTTTAGGAGTGCTTGGAGCCAGACGTGGCCTCTAAAATCCTCAGTGGCCCGTGGAGGGTGCTCAGATCGGGGGAAAGCGAGTCGGGATATCTGGATGCTGTGGTTACTACACTCAGCCGTCCCTGGTGGTTTGGCAGTGCACTCGCTTCAATGCTGTAGACGAAATGTTCTCTCGCTGTGTGTTCTTACCCCCAGAGGGCTACAGATACAGAGCCTGCAAAGCTGGATGCATTTGTTTTTTAAGCTTCTTGTGCTGGTTACAGAGGGCAGTTATCACAAATGTCATTTTAGTTAATTGTGTTTTTGAATTGCTTTAAATTTTAGTTTAGGATTAGCTCATCCAAATGTGCAAATTTAGATTATTTACTCAGCCTCATGTTCTTGAAAACCTATTTGATTTTCTTTTAAAGGGAAATCGAATGGGTTTTCTACTCTCAAATGTCTGACATAAGGTGTGCAGACAAATTTTTAGTTGGAGAGCCAACATTTTCAATTGGTATTTTTTTTTCCTAATTAAATATATTGTGTTATTCTGTTTTATTTTACTTGAGTTATTTTACTTAGGTTTAATTAAGTTCAGTTAATTTAATTTATATATAATTTTATTTTATTTTATTTTGCTTTATTTTATGTAATTTTTTTAATTTAATTAAATTAATTTTTTGATATTTGTTATTTAGTTTTATTTTATTTTATTTAATTTACCCTTTTTTTTGCTGTTTTATTTTTATTTTGTTTTTATTTAATTTAAATGTATTTTCTTTTTTGTTTGGTTCATTTTATTTTAATTCATTTTATTTTATTTTATTCTTATTTTTCTTATTTTGCTTTATTTTTAGTTAAGTTTGTTTTATTTTATTTTATTTTATGTTTGTTTTTTTGTTTTGTTTTATTTTACTATATTTATTTTATTTTATGTTATTTAAATTTACTTTTATTGATTGATTGAATTGAGCAGCATAAGGAAAAAAAATAAAAATACATACACACACTTGCCTCTTTTTACGGCTGTCAAGAATCAGAATAAACAGTATTGGGCCCACTACATTTGATTTGCCTGCTTCCTGTGACGCTCAAGGCTTTCTGCAATAATCAGATTGTCTCTTGTAGTGTCTGTGAGCGAGATTACAGATGTGTTCTGGAGTGTTTTGTGTTTGAAGACTGAGTTAGTTAGGCCAGTAGCTATGAGCAGTAAATCTCTCAGAGGTCTGCTGATCTTTAGACCAGGTCAGGAAAGGCGCTGAGCAGTAAACAAAGAGTCCAGATCTAAGAGCAGATTCACTGCCTCCAGCAAAGCTGATTCCTGAGCGGAAAGCAATTACTATAAAACATCTGATTTCACCAGAGAGCCCGTTCAGAGACGTTTACGTGTAACCTTTCATTTGTCCTGAAGAGACGCAAAGAAAATGTGGTTCAGAGAGTGCACTGGACCAAAATGAAAATACAGGATTTTTTTTTTTTTTTTTTTTTTTATGAAAATTGTGCAGATTGATTTGTTTGCGTTCATAGCCTCAAATTTGTAACAGCAGAAATTACTCAGGCATTAATCATGAGCGCTATTCTGTTAAACGCTAATGAAGTTCATAATTAAGAAACAGTATGCCTGCAGACAAGCAAGCTCGAGCTGAAAGACAACTGTCAAGTTTTTATCATAAAATCTGTCATTCATAATTGTGATATTGGAAAGACTTTAAAGTATCTCAGAGATAACGCTTACATTGAGCGTGCAGACAGAATCCAAACATTTCATCAAACTGAAAAGAGTGGCTTTTATAATCTATTTTTATGTCAACATCTACATTTGTGAGATTCATTCCATCTGAATAGTTTTGCATTTATACAGTAAACACATACCGTTTATTTTGAAGTGAAAAAGTAAAATTTGACCTTTAGCTTTTATTCTTCTTATTGAATTTACTAATCATTATAATTTATGGAATTATAATTATTCCATTCATTCATAATATGTACAATTTCAAAGAATGTACAAAAAGTCTCTTATGTCTATCTGGGGTTAATTTTTTATTCATTTTTTTTTTTTTTTAATTTTCTGAAATGTATTTATTCCTGTGATGCAAAGCTGAGTTTTCAGCAAACATTACTACAGTCTGTAGTGTCACATGATCCTTCAGAAATCAATTTAATATGCTAATTAGTTTTTCCAGAAACATTTCTTTCTTTTATCAATGCATTTTTCAGATTCAAAAGAACAGCATTTGTTTTTATTTTGAAGAGAACAAGTAAAATTAGACCTTTGAGGTAAGATGTAAAAACAGGTACATGTGTCAGCTTTTATTATGATTATTTTTATTAATAATGAATTTACAAATTAATATAATTTATGAAATTATAGTTATTCATAGGATGTACCATTTAAAAGGTGAAAAAAGTAAGAAATAAGTCTCTTACATTCATCAGGGCTGCATTTGTTTTAATCAAAACTACACTACTGCTAAATATTATAACAATTTTTTCTATTTTAACATCTTCTGAAATTTAGTGCATTCCTGTGATGAGATTTCAGCAGCCATTACTACAGTCTGTGTCAAGTGATCCTTCAGAAATCATTATAATAAGCTTATTTTCTGTTCAAGAAACATTTCATACTTTTATCAATGCATTTTTTTAGGTTCAAAAGACAGCGTTTGTCTAAAATATCATTTTTGTAGCATTGTAAAAGTCCTTAATGTTACTTTTGATCAAGATCATGCATTCTAGTTTGAAATAGATAAATAAATGAGTAATAAAATCCTGCTGACCCCAAACCACATATACATTAAATTAGGATCAAAACCTTAACCTAAGTATTAAACCTTAACTATTAAACTTATTCCAGTGAGGTTTACACTACACACTACTCACATTTCCTCAGAAAATGTAAAAATAATAACCTATAACTCCTCATTTATGCAGCTTATTACACAGTGCCACCCTGTGCGAAAGACGCACTGTGGGTAGTTGGAGACTCACGCTCACAGATTCAACGCCGCTAACAGGTGATGAAAGACAGAAGCTAATTTGCAAATGTAAATGAATGCAGATCAGAACAAAAGAAACAGACAAGATGCATTTTCCATTCCAGTAATACCCGAGCATCTAGAGGTGCCAGTGAAGTGTGTTTGTGTGTGTGTGTACCTGCGTGAGCGGCACCTCTGGCCTGTGTGTGTGTCTGGGCAGATGAGTTTTGTATCTGTAATTAGAAAAGCAAATGACCCTGATTAACCTTCGACCCCAGCAGATTGGGGTCATCGGATAAAAGCTACAGAATAAAGCTGCATGCAGAGTTCAGGGCATCACGGCTCTCTGAGCTTCCTCCTTTTATTCATTGTGGAAAGTTTTCTGAGGCTCCCCGACCTCCTCGGATCTGCTTTGCTCTCACTGGACCTCCAACCATCCTGAAAAGAGCAGCACGCACTTTAAAGCCTTTCCGTGTCATTATTTCTTTTATTCTTCCTTTCTATCTCTGATGCTCCATCTTATCTAGCCCCCATGTGCTTTATAGGGAATCGAAAAAGGAGGCTTGTTGTTTGGCTTGTAAATAAGCCCCTTACAAGAACACTGTGGGGAGAGATGGGAGGGCGGCGGGGCCACATGGCTCCGTAACTTGATCTGGATAGAATAAATCTCTGCAGAACAAGACAAATGGCCTTTACATCAATGGCTGGAGAGCGTACGCAGTGATGGGGAGAGAAAGAAAGAGCCGGGAAGATGCTGGAGAGAAATTTCACATTTCACTATAACTTTCAGCATCACAAAAGGAGGCCAGACAGAGCATTTTTACATACTGTAGTAGCCCAGTGAGTCTTTGTATTGTGACAAAATGCGTTATGAATTTGCTGGGGGGTTTTTTGTACTTTTTGTTGCAAATGTATACAATACTAGCTGTAATGCCAGGGTCTAATACATCCATCATATTTATCTCCAAGTGACTAACATGTTCTCATCCAATTTTATGAGGTGTTGAATATGTTGAATTTGATAGTTTAGGGAACATGCAATCAAGCATTATTAATGTACAGTATTTTGTAATATCTCTTATAACATTTTTGAACAAGAGCTCCAAGATGCTTCAAAAAACCTACCTGGAAAGCTTCCTGAAAAACTATGGGCAAGTGTACCTCGGAACAGAAGCTGTTTTACCAAAA
>JAUMHE010000002.1:827441-872917 GCA_032359235.1 Enteromius mattozi | reverse complement strand
GGAAAAAAATGAACTGAAAAAATGAACTGCAATATAACAAAGAGTGAAAATTTAAGGGGGTCTGAATACTTTCCGTACCCACTGTTATGTATATATATATATCTCATATAAAAGCTCTCTGAGTTCCTTTTTACTGGCAAAAGTATACTGTCAGTCATGAGTGTACAAATGTTTGTTATAAATGATTAAAATCAGTACACAAAGTCATATCAAAGTATGGTAAATTATTGTTTTAGCCCTCCTGTAAAGTTGGTGAAATGCCACTTACACCTTTCTGGTTCTCACCCCTCGTAATAGAACCTTGTTAACAAGCGTTTCTTTTAATTCAATTATAATTCTGAACATTTGATAATAAAATAATAAAATAACATGACAATTAATCAGCAATTTGACTCCATCACAGGAACCCAGAGTGTCGATATTTGGCTAGCACCAGTAAAGACTGCTCGATTCGGATCTGGGATACGGTTTTGGGCCGCTATGATAAGATCCTGACCGGACACACACAGTCTGTGACGTGTGTAAAATGGGGAGGTGATGGTCTCCTGTACACCTCATCCCAGGACAGAACCATTAAAGTCTGGAGAGCCAAAGATGTAAGATGAAATAAATCTAACTATATTTACTATAGTGTTTGTCTGAATGATGGTGTGAGTATCTGTTCTGGTCTGTAGGGGGTTCAGTGTCGTACACTGCAGGGCCACGCTCACTGGGTAAACACGCTGGCTCTCAGCACCGACTATGTTCTGCGCACAGGAGCATTTGAGCCTGCTACTGCAACCATTAACCCTCAGGATCTCTCTGGATCATGTATGTTACAACACCTGCAGTTGATTCATTATTATACACTACACTTCTGTTCAAAGGTTTGTGGTTGACAAGGCTGCATTTATTTGATCAAAAATACAGTAAAATGGTAATATTGTGAAATACAATTACAATTTAATATAGCCATTTTCATTTCAATATAATGACAATTATGTGCATCTCGTCAGTAAAGTGGGTGCTCTGATAAACAGTAAATCCCTGTCACATGCGATTGATATATATCGCCCAGTCCTACTCCAAACTTATGAACTGCAGTAGATGTAATAGGAATCATTTGAGAAATACAAATGCTTTCCACAGTGGAAGAGATCAAGGAAAAGGCTTTGAAGCGCTACAACAGCGTCAGAGTGAGTGAGACTAGTCTATATAAAGTATTTACCCGTAAGAGAAAGAGTTTATGTATAAACCTGAACATCTGGTCTTTTTAAGGGTGAAGGTCATGAGAGGCTGGTGTCAGGATCAGATGATTTCACAATGTTCTTATGGAACCCAGCAGAGGAGAAGAAACCAGTGGCCCGTTTGACAGGTCACCAAGCGCTGGTCAATGAGGTGCTGTTCTCACCGGACACACGGCTGATCGCCAGCGCTTCCTTCGATAAGTCTATAAAGATCTGGGATGGAAAGACAGGAAAGTAAGTAGGATAATCACAAATCCTTGATTGATTTGTTTAGGTTCAGAATAGCATACTACCATATTTCTGTAAAATATGTGCAGCACTACTTTTCAGTATTAATATTAGTGTATTGTATGTAAAGTGGTTTCATAGTATGCAAATATTCTATATGCCATGAAAACCGAGATTCTGCATTAGTATTAAATGGATTCAAAGTGACACAGACCCATAGTGTACTTCCAGCAGTGTACACTAGAGGGCACTCAAATCACATCAGCACTGGCATATTTTGCTTGTCTGCGCATGGCAACAACCTAGAGTTTCTTGAAATATAACATCAGACACGTCAATATATTTTCTCTGACTTTGTGAAAGTGTTTTTAAAGGACCTTTTTTGTTTGTTTTGTTTTCCAGGTACTTGACTTCACTTCGTGGTCATGTGGGGCCCGTGTACCAGGTGGCGTGGTCAGCAGACAGCCGTCTGTTGGTCAGTGGCAGTAGTGACAGCACTCTGAAGGTGTGGGACATCAAGAAGGGCAAACTGAGCACAGATCTGCCTGGCCACGCTGATGAGGTGAGACACTGAATGGATGTAGTGTCAGAGCTTTAGAATGACTTTGCTTTTTCTGTACACCTACATCAATTATTTTAGTAGCATTTATATATTTTTATAACAATTATTATTTATAATATTTATTTTAGTAATAATTTTATGTGCTTTTGTAATTTTGTCATAGTTCCATATAGCTGTTTTTTATTTTAGTTTTGGGAATTGTAGTGCTTTAACCTAAATGTATTTACTTCAGATTGTTGCCAAACATTTCCATCTAAAACTAAGATTTTATTTTATATCAGCTTTATTTAAATTTTTATGTTTTTATAATATAGCTTTCTTTTTTTTAGGACTTTTAGTACTTAATTTATATATTTCATTTAGTTGTCTATGCAACATTTCTAATAGGTTTTTATGTAATTTGTCCATTTAAAATGAATACTTCTATATTGATTTTAATTTAAATTTCTGTTTTTTGTTTGTTTTAAATGTTTTTCTCATGGGCTTTTGACATTTTATTATTTTTGTGTTGTTTCTATATAGCTTTAATTTATTTGTATTTTGTATAAATAAGTTAACAATAAAATATCTTTCAGTTTTAGTTTGCTGCCATGGTAACACTTCTAAACTTATTCTAAAATTCCTTTTTTTAAATGAAATATTAGGATTATCATGGATATTTAAAACCTCAACATACAAGGGGAAATTTGTGTGTATGTGTGTGTATATATATATATATATATATATATAAATAAAACATTACATTTTTGTTACAAATTTCTAATTTGTTTTTTTAACCATCTTTAATAGTTTAATTAAACAATAACAACACTGACCTACATAAAATTTATTTTTTTAATATAATATTAGGGTTACCATGGATATTTAAAACCTAATCATACTATATATGTACATCATACTAATATATATATAGATATAAATAATATAGCAAAAAAAAGTTTGTATATTTTGTATTTTTTCACACATTTGTTAATCATGTCTTTATAAAATAAAAAATAAAAATAAACACTCCAATAAATTGGCAACAGCATAGCAGTGGCTTTTGCCTGGACAAACACCACTAACATAGTTTTCTTTCATTGTTCAGGTTTTTGCAGTTGACTGGAGTCCTGACGGACAGAGAGTGGCCAGCGGTGGAAAAGACAAGTGTCTAAGAATGTAAGTGACCCTACATCCAGTACAGATTATTTATTTCCACACACGCACAATGCCCTGTGCCACACCACCTGGCAGCAACACCTGGCATGCCTTATCTTCTGTTCCCCTTTAGATGGAGGAAGTAACCTGGAGAAACCAGCGGCCCCTGGCTCTGCACGCAACAGCCAATCAGGCGTCTCGAAGCATCACACCACAGCATGGTGGACAGCAGTGTCAGAGCACTAAGCCTTAGCCTATTTGTCCAACTTCGACAGCATCACAATAGTTGACACATAATGCTCTCAGATGTTGTCGGGCCAGATAGCGGGAAGATAAAACGCTGCCTTTTTTTGCCCCACTCAAATGAGCAATTTCCCTGTGGAAGTGCAGGCGAACTGTCCCAGTCTAATCTGTGTAATCTTTGTCACACACAGTCTTTGTAATTAACTTAATCCCTAATGCTGCGATTCAGGCGGCATTAACTGGGTCTGTTCCAGCACCGAGAGATAACCAGCGTCGTCACAGTGGACCGTACTACGTCAGCAAAGACGTTTTCTCATTTAACAAGCAGTAAAAGGATTTTTATGGGACTCGTGTCGTGTGGTTTTCTTATCTTGAACGAACAACTGTAGAGCATCAAAAGCAGTTTGTTGTTATCGCACAGCACATATATGACGTGAAGAGTCTTAAGATGGAATTCAAAGAGCTGGAATCGATTGATCGATATTTGGTACACAATAAGGTCAGAGAGACGGGAAACTGAACCTATTTGGTTTATTGAATCTGTGTTGAATTGGTTGTGAAGAAGCACTGCTATCGGACAAAAACACAAAAGTAGTGCAGCTAGTACAGAATAAGCAACCTTTGGGGGAAATGCTTGTGTTAACGACAAAGAAGCTTACTAAAATTGTGCAACTAAAAAAAAGCTGCCATTTACATTGTATAAAAAAAAACATAAAACACCAAGCTGGTCTTTAAGATTGCACTCAACATGCATCGAGTATCACGAATGTCTGAGCCTCTACCAGTTTTGAGACTTACGACAACATCACGATACATTTGACTTCTCAGAAAAGCACGTTGTTTAAAGCTGTACATGTAAACTAGGACAAAAGAACATGTGCATTACATTGATATTTTTGCGTATTTGGTTGTGCTATTACATTTCATGCCACATGTCTCACGACAACCTCTATAAAAGCATGGTGGTGAGAAGACACTTGCATGATTTTACCAAAGTGCAAACTGATGAAATGCTTGCTCATGTATCAATATTTTTGTGCGTCAATAAATATACCGTAAGCTACAGGTTCTTTCTCGTGGCTCAAGCTCATGGCTTCAACTATTCAGACACAGATGGATGGTTTAAATCCTCTAGGTCACAGTTCAAGTCTGGATCTTTAGACTTGACTGACGTGGCCAGCTGTGTTTGGATAGTTCAGTCTGTCTCGATCAGTTCTGTGCCCTGGTTCGTCTTCAGTCTGTTCTCCAGACGTTGTTCAGTAGCTTTACAACCTCCTCGTAAAGAACAAAGACAATGGCCACATCTAGACACACTCTGCCCAATCGTGGGACCGTGCCTTTGTAGAACCTGAGATGCAACGTGAAAAAAGGAGAGGTTAATTTTACCATTGTTTGGCTAATTTCATGTGATCAAGAAAATACTGTCATTTACTCACTTTCAAGAATGTGGGCAACCAGACAGTCATTGGTCTCCACTGACTTGTGCAGTTTTTTCCCTAATATCCAAGTCAATGGAGACCAGAAACTCTTTGGTTAGAAATACAAATTTGGAACAGCTCAAGAGTGAGTAAATGACAGAATCTTCAATTTTGCATGAACTATCCCTTTAAAAGGATTACTTCATCCCAAAATGAAAATTTAGTCATTAATCACTGATCGTTCCAAACACATAAAAAGCTTTGTTGATCTTCGGAGGTATTCTCTTTGCTTCATAACGTTATGGTTGAACCACTGATGGCAGATGAACTATTCTGATGATGTCATACTTTTCTGGACCTTGACTGTGTTCATTACTTGGTAGTCAATTAGAGAGTCAGCCTCCTGGTTTTCATCCAAAATATCTTAAATTGCGTTCAGAAGACAAACAAAGCTTTTTCGGGTTTGGAACAACATGGAGGTAAGCGATTAATGACAAAATTTTCATTTTGGGGTGGAGTAACCCTTTAAGGCATAAGAAAATAAAATGGTGTCCAAAAGGAAATAATGATTATGAAGAAAAAACATACGCTTGAGGGCCTTCATTCTTCAAAATCTGGAATGCACAATCTAACGTGCTCTTGTATCGATGAGCTTCTAAACCCTAAAAATAATTATCAAATATATCTATGAGTGGCATTTAATCACTTTTTTTTTTTTTTTATTAAATTTTTAATTCATTATTTAATAAATAAGCTTCAGTCTCTGCTGACCTGCATTCGAGTCTTCACCACATCAAGTGGCGTGTTCCCAAAAACACTCGCCGCTCCGGCTGTTGCTCCAAATAACGCTGTAACCAGCGGATGCATGTCACGTCTGGGGTCATCGCCTGAAGAAAAAGCCAAGATGATCATTTAGTTGAACGGCAATATTGAAATGAATAATTTCAAAGTATTACTGTTAAATGAAGGACAGTTATCTCATCCACACCTTTGTACCAGTTGCGTAACAAGTTCATAACATAAAAGCGTATAGCCTGGTTGCTACCCTGCTTCAGAAGTGTAGCAGTCAGTCCTTGATACGTCCCTCGGACACCTACAAACACATAATAAACATTATTAGGCACAATTACTACATTCTTTTTTATATTTTATTTTGATTTTATTTTTAAATTTAGATTTATTAATTAGTTATTTTATTTTTCAAAAACAATTATTTTATTAATTTATTTTTTTTGTATTTTCCCCCAGTAAAACATATATTTTATTTTTCAAAGTTTTTTTATTATTTTTTTTTTTTAGCGGCCCACATGTTGATCAATGTTATTACTTCCATTAAATTTTCTATAAGTGGTCCATCTCCTACTGTTTCTATGAATAATTTCATTATAGTACCTTGATCTCTAATTATTTCCCGTACACCATGGAAGAACCCTCGATAGCGTGGCCTCAGAGAGCATTGGTCATGAATGAACTTCACCTTAAAATAATACAAACATGACATGTTTGGAGTGAGAATGTACATCACAGAGGGATGTAAGGAGTTAAAGAGTTAAAGGGATAGCTCATCTTCAGTTGCAGGTCCCCATTGACATCCATAATGTGGAGAAGAAAAAAAAAAACAATGCAAGTCAATGGGGACCAACTTATGGTGAGCTATTCCTTTAAGGTGATGAATTCTTTTGATGTACAACAAAACAACCGGTAACAGTCCTACCTTGACTGTCTCCATTGGACAGACCACCAACACCGCTTCTGCAATTCCCGCTCCGAGCCCACACAGCAAACTTCCTTTATTGTCAAGCCGACCCGTGGCGTCCCTCATCGGGTTACTAAGAACCTCAAATGTCCCAAATCTGCCATAATGTCAAAATTAAGTGTGTCAGCAATAGAGACACAATCTAAGCTTCAACACATAAAGACCAACGTTTCTTACCGTACTGCAGATTTCGGGATGGATCCATAAAGTAGTGAACTAAGTCCTCTGTATAGCCCTCTCAACCCATGATCCTGCACTGTCAGCTTAACACAATCGCCTGCACAAAAATCAAGGTCATCAAGGTTTAACCACATTTCATTCATTTATATGGTTAAAGGAATTGTTAAATCAAAAATAAACATTTTTCCAAGATGTAGATGAGTTTGTTTCTTTATCGGAACAGATTTGGAGAAATTCACATCACTTGCTCACCAATGGATCCTCTGCAGTGAATGGGTGCCGTCAGAATGAGAGTTCAAACAGCTGATAAAGGACATCACAATAATCCACAGAATGTCTTGTAAAGTGAAACACTGTGTGTTTTTAAGAAACAAATCCAGAATTCTGGCCAAAATATCAGTCCGTAAACCATAATAAAACTTTCTCCTATTAATTGTTGTCTTCTCGCAATAAAATACACTAAAGATTTGTTTTAACTTCTAAACAGTGCTTGATCTGTGCATATTTCTCTCCTGATTCAGCCAAGATGAATTTTTCACTGGAGGAAGCAATAATACACACTCGGGAGTCTTATTTTAAGTTTGAAACTTCTTAATAATTAATGTATTAATTACAATTCTGTTCCGACAAAGACAACATTTCATCTGTATCCTGGACAGTCTGAAGGGGAGCACATTTTCAGAAAATTCTAATTTTGGGGTGAGATATTCATTTAATAACGGTCGTCGTCCTCACCTATGCCTCGGTACCGTGGAGGATTTGCTCTTTCATCTAATTGTAGCTGGGTCTTCACATACTCTGTTGGAAATGTGATGCAGATCTCAATGCCTCCTGCAATGCCACCTGGGTAAAAAATAATATCAGTAAATAAAGAGCATCTAAATTACATTCACTGACATCAGAGGCAATCTATGCCATACAGCTGTTTAACTTCAATCAAGGACAGTTCACTTTCATACCAGGTCATTTTGTTTTTGTACTGCTTGGTTGTTTAACACACAAATGCAACCAAAGAGGCGTTTGATGTTAAAGTAACAATGTTGGAATGTGATAAAGTAGTTAAACTTACATTTATATTAGTTTGTGTTAGTATTAACACACTGTTTTAAGTGTTCAACCCTGTATAAACTGATATCAGCTGAGTCAATGCATGAGATTTCTGGAGGCTACTATTCGGTTGACCAAGCAAAGACAAGCAGGTCATGGACTGACAGTGAGTTTAACAGTAATGGCAGACTGGAGGGGTTATAAATGGGAGACATTTGATCCGTAATCACGCGTGACTGTTGTTGTGGTCTCGCGCATAATAGGGTATAGCGTGATACACCAACAGATTGGCGCTTGTGTGCTTCTTACACAAACACAACACGCACTTACCTGCAAGAATAGCCTTCCAGGGATGTGTGATTTTTCTCCCTCCGATTGCTGCGGCCGCTAGATTCCTCTGGCCCGGATAAATGTTAGGAATTGGGGTAAAAGTGCGCGTCGAGCCCCCGCCAGCGGAGGGAATCCGGGTCAGCTCTGAAGGATGCTGTAGCGGCGTGCATCCTCGTCTCAGTATCGCATCTTTGCACGGCCCGTCCGAAACAGAAAACGGTTTATATAACGACGACATGTTTTAATAATATTTTACGGGTTAAGTGGAAAATTTGTAATGTGTGACGACGCGCAAGATGCGTCTGCCCAATAGGACGCAGACAACACAATCACAGGAAGACCACTGCGGAGGCGTGGCGGCGCGGAGCTCATGAATATTAATATAGAGGTCACGCAGCGAGCTCAACCATTGGTCTGTTTTAAACATTTGATTAATTTATTGCGTTACTCATCTAATGTAATATTAATGAGGCACATTCGCCGATTCAATTGGTCCATTGGTTTTACCACACCCACACCCTAGCGGGGTTACGTTAAAAACATAATAATAAATGTTTAATCAGAGAAGGTTTGAGTTTAATGTAGCAAAGACATTAAATGTAGAGATGTTTGATAAACTGTTATCTAAGGTTCTTGATTTTCTAAATCCAAATTAAAATCGCACTGCGCAATATATTTAATTCATATAAATGTACTGTGTAAATTACTTTAAAGCATTACTGATTTAAAATTTTCGTCAATCTCGGCCATTCAACACTGTTATCTAAATTATTATTATTTTAAAATAATTTAAACAAATGTTTTTGTTGCTGTTGTCAAGACTAACCTACAAACATTTGATCTTAAGCTAGTCCATACCCTTTCTAAGCTAAAATTGCAACCTTGTGATTTAAAAAAAAAAAAAAAGAAGAAGAATTTATGTTCTTAATGGTGGTAGTTTGAATTTTTTGTTTGTTTATTTACTTAATTAGCTAGCTAGCAAGCTAGAACATTGAACAATCATGAAAGGAAGATTGAATCGAAAGCCTGAATGTCAAAATGATCTGAATATTAGAGAACTTCTCTTTTTACCGACCATTTTTTAAATACATGAAATGCATTTCAAATCCTGTGCATACCCTTTTAGGATTTATGTATGTATGTTGTTTTTATAGGCTATTATAGTGTAGTCTTTTGTGTGAATGGGGATGTTTGTTGGGTAACAGCTGGGTGTACTGGTGTGAATTGCTCACTTAAATGCAAGCTTTTTTCTTTTTTTTTTTTCTTCCTTTTTAACACACACATGCAAAACTAACTCACAGACTGTTTAGGATTCAAATACAGACTCTGTTTTTAAAAGGTAGCCTATCTGTGCTGCTCCATGCAGGATTCCAAGAGTACTTTGGAGTTTGTACAGACTAGGGAATCTGAATATGGCTCCAGTGATGAAGCACAGATGTGTCCCTCAATGCTGCCAACAGTTTCCCAGTTTCGCACACCACCTCTTGGCCACACATTCCTATTGAGAGCCGAACCAGGGCTGGAGATAAGAGCAGCAGTATGACAATGATTGCACCACACACTTTAAGTGAAAGGACATTTTTACACTAGTATATTTTAGCAACTGAAAGGAACCTTAAATCACCAGGAGGAAGGAAAGGGGAATTGGATAGGTGGCTTGAATTGTGTTTGTCCGGTCAAGCAATTTAAAGTTCCTAATTTAAAGGTGACTTTCTTCAAAGTGTTTGCATTAGGGTAATTAATGAAAGCCCTGTTGCAAAAAGCACATGTACGCAAACCCACTGAACAAGTTATCTTCAAAGGTTTCATTAACAAATTCATGCATTTTCCTGGATTTCGGATTTTGAAATCCTTTTCATCCTTCAAGTGATAACCTTACCTATTTAGACTTTGTTTTTATCAGATTTTATTTCATATATATATATATATCTTAATTTGTGTTCCAAAGGTGAACAAAGGTCTTTGGAACGACATGATGTTGAGTAATGAATGACAGAATTTGAATTTTTGAGTGAACTAACCCTGTAAGTCGACTATTCTTTGCACTATTAATATTGCATTGGTATGTGAACTTATTGCTGATACCAGGCAAAGAGATGTCCCAACATTCATTTAGCCATTAATTGTAATCATCCACAGCGTCAAGCGATTTTACAATGCGTTTTCACAGATGGGAGCAAAGTAGCCAATCACAGACATGTTTGTTGATTTCTAAAACGCGATGGCCAATCAGAGGTGTTTAGGTTGGAATCCACGCA
Source organism: Enteromius mattozi (assembly GCA_032359235.1). NCBI lineage: Eukaryota > Metazoa > Chordata > Actinopteri > Cypriniformes > Cyprinidae > Enteromius > Enteromius mattozi. The sequence goes on along the minus strand of JAUMHE010000002.1, from coordinate 862,532 downwards.
CTCACCGCTTTTTGTCCAACGATGAGTTTTATCACGCTCCTACTTCGTTAAAAAAGTTTCGTTGTGTTGTCACATTCATTGTTTAAAACGGATCTCGTAAGATCGTGATGAATAAGTGACATTTTTAATACATTTAAAGTGATCGCCCTTTGCATTCTGTATACGATAATATATTCAGAATTTATATAAAATGTTTTTCATGCTTGACAAGGTGCCACGTACCCTACAACACAGAGATAGCTAGTTACACTACACTATAAAGATAATAATTTGAGAAGCACAGAGTGATGTGATTCTGCTACTGAGCCTGGCCCAAACCCAGGATTTAGGTAAGGAAACGGTTATTAATTATTTGTATTGTCTGCCATGCCAAATCATGCACCTGCTTGCTTTTCTGTTTAGCCTAAGTGTTTTTGTGAACGTATATAACAGATAATTGTAACAATTTACTATAAGGTTCCATTAGTTAGTGTATTAAAATGTTAGCTGTAATTAGCCTATTATAAAGTGACAGACTAAATCCAGAATAAGGAAAGGACGTGACAAGTGGCCAGGTATGGTTTCCCATACTAGGAATTTGTGCTCTGCATTTAACCCATCCAAGTGCACACACACAGCAGTGAGAAGTGATCACACACACACACACACACACACACACACTGTGAACACACACCCGGAGCAGTGGGCAGCCATTGCTGCGGCGCTCGGGGAGCAGTTGGGGGAACGGTGCCTTGGTCAAGGGTCTCACCTCAGTCGTGGTATTGAAGGTGGAGAGCGCGCTGGTTATTCACTCCCACCACCCACAATCCCTGCCGGAACTGGGACTCAAACCCACGACCTTTGGTCCAACTCCCTATCCATTAGGCCACGACTGCCCCTGTACCAATAACTGTGGCAACATAACTGTGGCAACATCCTCAAGATGTTTAAGAATCCTGACGTTACCTACAAAGATACAGTACTGTGAAAAGTGTTAAAAACTTTTGTAAAAATGCTGTAAAGTGAGGATTCTGTCAAAAATAATGTCCTATTAATAGATTTAGGAAATCAAATCAACGTTTGGTGTGACCATTCTTGGGGTTTTAAACAGATTTTGCTAGGTACACTTGCAGTTTTTCAGGTAGCTTTGTAGATAGGTCTCCTCAAGCGTATTTGAGACATTGCCACAGTTCTTCTGGATTTAGTCTGTCTCGGTTTGTTATGTTTCTTCATGTCATTCCACACAGACCGGATGATGATCAGATCAGATCTCTGTGTGGAGCTCTGGCTGTTGTCAGACTCCTTGTGCAAACAAAAATCTAACTGGATTATTAGGAAGGAATAGTTCACCCAAAAATGAAAATTCTGTCATCATTTATAGGATGATTATAGGATATATTTTGAAAAAAGTTTATAACCAAGCTGTTTTGGGTCACCGCTGACTTCCATAATAGGAAAAAAAATACTATGGAAGTCAATGGTGACCAGAAACAGCCTACACACTGCATCAAAGATAGAGTTAGCTGACTTTTTTTGGTGAAAATACTAATGGCATAAGATCTTTGTACAGTATAACATAATTAGTACATGTTTGCTGTGCATAATAACATAATACACTGCAGGTCTGTTTTTATGGTAAATGGAGCTGTGTCCTGTTATGAATTAGAAAACCAGTGAAAATTATTTTGGCATCCTGTCTTGCCTCATAAGCCAATGGTGTATGGACACCTCTGGCTTCAGGATGTTGCTAGACTCAACCTTGTTGACAATTCACTCCATGTGTGAACTCTCAGCTTGAGGCAACTTTGAGTCACCCAGGTTTTGGCTGCCTCAGATAACACCTGAAATGTGACGTTTGAGCTTGAGAAATGCACCTTTCAGCCTCTGCTCATTCCTCTTTGCTTGCCTGCAATCAAACACAAATGTTGTCTATAGCACATCAATATAGCTAAACACCAGGCGGTATACATTTTTATTTGAAACCATTTTAGTGTACACAGTTTTAACAATCATGTTTTTCATATTACTAGCAAACTTTGGGCAATTCAATACATTTTGATATTCCTGATACTCACCCTTAGTAAATGCTATTTGACAACATTGCACATAAAGCATTAGCATCATTTCAAGCATATAATAGTATGGATAAAATAAGCACCGCAGTGAATAGTAAAGACAAGAAATCCATGACTCTTGAAAGATTCAATTTCCTCACGGCTGACAAATGAAAAAGCATGTAATGTAATGCTGAAAGAAATAATTGGATTTTGCTTGGAAACAGTGAAGCAGTTGAGTGCTGTTCTTGACCTCAAAGAACAGTAATACTGAATTATTGAAAGGCAATTCTATTATTTTTAAACAGTCAAGTCTATAAATTGTTTACAATATATTACTGAACAAATATATTAAAACTTGAACGGGTAAAATGAGGCTGAACAAAAATATTAACAATTTTATAGCTTATTTTAGGTAGCCATCAACAGACGGAGCGACAGTTGCTCAGTTTTATTAAGACGGACTGTTTCTCTGTCCATCAAACAACAGACACTTTGCCTGCACACACAAAAAAAGACAGAAATCAGAAACAACAGTGAAAGCAAATTAAGAAAATGTACCATTCAAAATCACTTTATTTTACACATCATACTATTTTTATGTTGTCTTTAATAACCAACTGTGTCGGTGGTATGACTAAAATCTTATATCACAATGAGTAATTTTATTATATATAATAATAAATGCTACATTCTTTCAAGTAAGCAAATGTATAAAAATATTGCACATTTTTCTCTGTGAATTAAATATATATTTCTTCTTATTAAAGTTGCAAAAGTGATTTAGTCAACAGCAGTGATAGACTTTCTTTTGTGTTTGATTAAGGTGAAGTAAGATTAAGACTATTAAGGAATATTAGGCTGCTGTCACTTTAAGAGCTGCCCAGATCTAATGTTACACATGTGTTTTTTTCTCAGCTGTTTGCTTTCACATTAAGTTTACAAGGAGATTAGCAAAGAAGGGCATTTTGACACATACAAGTGTGTGTATTTAGCTGTTCAAGGCATAAAATGTGGCAAAAATAACTTAATGTGCGCGCCTCTCAAACAGCATGCATAGCAAAATAAGTTCTCTATTGCTGCTAGTTGTGTTTCAATGGCGTAAAATCACGTTTTCAAACAGCAAAGCCTAAAAAAGTTCTATATATATAATATATATTATTTTTTTTATTTTATTATTTTTTTTACAATATATGAAACTCAATATATTCTTACATTCATGTAATTAAGGATTAATTATTATATTAAATATTAATTTACTGGGAAAAAAGCAATATACAATGTGTGCATCATATAAATATAACAGTATACAATTTATAACGTACAGTGCTTGGTGAGCAGCAAAAAACATACGTTTATTTACAATGCAATATACAATGCAGTATACTAGTAATGCGTTCTGAACATAACTTGTATGGCGTGTCGACTTACCTCATGCCAGCGTAGTGTATCACGTGGCAGCCAAAGGCGGCAGTGAGGACAACAGCTGACAGATTCCACGGTCTCCTCCTCCTCTTCCTCCTCTCCCCTCTTCATCTCCCTCAGCCTATCACTGTCCCACAGGGGGAAAGACACAGAACGAGAGGAGTGGGCTATTCCAAAATGAGGCCTGGGGTCTCGCTGGTAGTGCAAACGCTCACCACCTGGGGGCAGTGTTAGATCCTCGCTGTCCGCCTGCAAGTGAAGCAAAACATTTACTGAACTCCTCCATCTAGTGCACACGCACGGCAATGACACGTTATATTTTGCAAAGCTAACTCAGCTACATAATTTACAACCAGCTTAAATGGTTGCAACAAGATACTGAATGCATGCAAGATCAATGAAATCCAACCCCAGGGTCTATCTAGTGCTAAAAAGGCAGATGACCCAGATCAGTAATCTATTACAGCATGCCCTATATTTAATATAGTTGCACAAACATGAGTTTCTCACTGTACCTGATGTATGTTTTGTTCTTCGATCGGGAGGGATTTCAAGCAGTACCAACAGAGTTCAAGGGCGACTCCTATAGCTATTGAAGCACACACTCATTATAAATTAATTACTTCACATACCCTACTCCACGTATGCCAACAAGATCTGTGAGCACTATCAGACTCTATACATCCATGTTATTTCTACAATGTTTCAGTTTTTACCACAAAACAAACAGCTCAGAATAGTCCAGAGTAAATTTAGGCCTGTGTGCTGCCCATTGTTTCCCATCATCCACCTGAGTAAACAGCATTAGCATTTCAGTGCTGAACATTTGCACAAGGACAAACTGTTCAGCATTTTTAATGTACCTTATCCATATCATCAGTGTAAGCATTTATCAGCTGGCTAACAGTGACAGGTTTAGACGTACTCTGTGTGTGTACAGGAGTCGCTGCCAAGGCCTGAGCAATGTTTGGGATCTGGTCGGATTCAGATTTCTCTTGTGTAACACAACAGCTCCCCTCCTCGCACGAAACGGCCTGTTAAACAGCCCATAATGAAATAGAAGAGGATGAGTAACAGGGTTTAGGGACAGTTCAAACAGAGCACATTTTTGCGCTCACTTGCGCTGTTTTGTAAGCGTTTTTATATGTAGACATGAGCACTGCGGCCCGTTGCTTTTTCAGATGTTTTTAATTAGATAAATCAAAGTATAACTTTTTGAAAATTAGATTGAAGACATTGCATTCTGTTTAAACTTGTTATGTGTGATCTGTTCAGTCTGACCAATAAGAATCAAGTATTCTAGAGTGCCATCTAATGAGAAATTTCTATATAGGCGCAACAAAGTCAAATCTCTATATAGGCATGGTTTTCCATAGAATGACAAACATTGAAAGTGCATTTATATAATACAGAGGTTAACCGTGCTACAAAAAATAGCTTATTAATCTATATCCTGATTGGTCCATTGAAATAAAAAGAACAGCTCTGACCTGTTCATGTTGGTCCAGTAGAGAGATTTCTTCCTTGTCGCTTTGGTCAGTTGTAATCATTCTGTGAAGAGTAAAAATACATGTTTATATTTGTTTATTTGTTTCTACATTTTAATAAAATCCCTAACACATGGCTGGGCTTTTCCTAAGACAGTGCCTTGACAGTCAGTCTCAATTACTGCTGTTTACCCCTCAACGGGAGGTTATCAATTAATCCATCCGCCCGCGAGTTACACTCAGAGCTTGAGTTTCCCCAGCCGAGACCTTTTACCTCACCCTGACACTAGCAAAACATCAGCAGTTAAGTGTTGTAGCTCACTTACCCCACTTGGGCAGCTTGGCCGTCATTAACCGTCCCCGCCATCTCACTGACCTCTCGTTTCCGTGGGAGCAACCTCTTTTTGTTTATCCGCTCTCTCGTTCTCTCTCTCCCTAACCCTTTCTTCTCACGCCACGGAAACTGTGGCTATTCAATATTTGATGAATCTCAATGGCTCACAAGCAGATTTGCTGTAAAGAGTGACAGCAGTGGAGCTCAGGTGTCAGACCTCGTCTGCCTCAGTCAGTCAGCAGTCTGGACTCCCAGCTGAGGATAAACACCCCTGAGGGACATTTTACCCCATCTGCCACAATAGCACTTGATGTAAACATCAAATGGATTACGCCCTCGAGACAAGAGGGCTGTTTGCACACACAGTGTAGACCTAATATAGTACCAAAGAGTGAGTGTGAGCACATGTGGAGCAATATCTATGAGTGCGTGTTAAAGTGTTGTCCCTGTGGGCTTTTAGAAAATAGACTCTCTTAAAACGCACTTCTAACTGTCTCGTGTAATTTGCCTGTTGACAAATTCCCAACAGCATATACGCACTTAATCAGTGTTATTGTCTGCAGTGTTATTTTCATTACATCTTACATGATTAAACATATTTTAATCAAAATATTAACAAACAAACAGGCTATTTTCCAGTGTCCTTGTACATGCACTTACTAATTTACTTACTTATAATTTACTTACTAACTTACTAATTGCAACAGTACATCACATTCAGCTAACCCTAAACTAAACCCTAATCCTAACCCTAATATTATTCAGATACAAATACAATGTCCACCTTAAAATAAAGTTTAGCCTCTAAACACATTTAAAACCTATTTTAAAAAATTGTTTCCACCACAAAATTGTATTAAACACAAAGCATTACAAAAAAAGTATAACATCGTGTTATGGAAAGTACATTTTAAATGTTTAATTAATAACTCATATGATTTATTAAAATTGCTTAACTGAAACAACTTAACCAAAAACATTGAGCTCAGACATAATTCCCGTAATTTTTTGTCTCATATTTCATCTCTACCTCTTAACTGACACTGTTGACTAAAAAAATTAATTAAAAAATATAATAATTTTTAAAAAAGTATACTGAAAGGTTATATCTGTTACTCTTTGAAAATGTAAAAATGATATGTAAAAGGCAATGTAAATCATTAACATTTTTGATGAAGTCTATGTGTGTGTTTGTGTATATATGCAGCATATTTTTACAACTATATATATAGTTTTTTTTTAAATAAGAAAATAAATAAACATTAATGACTTGATAAATAAATATAAAATTAGATACACATAATTTTATGACTTAGTTTTGTAGCTATTTTAAGATTGAAAGTCTGGGTTAATAAAGATTTATACATAAATGGACCAAAATATGCTGAAGGCATGGCAATAAACAAACAACAAAAAGTAAAGCATAGAAATCTATTTGAAATCTATAACCTTTAATAAAAAATCAACCCCTGGAACAAAAAAGTGCCCACAGTTGCAGAAACACCCGTGTATATATATATATATATATGAGAGTGTTCAGTGCTATAGAAGCCAGGCAATGAGCTTGTTACTCTGAAGGTGGTCGGCCACTTTACAGAGCTGCTGGATAAGTACTTATAGAGAGTGAGTCACTCAGACCTTCACCTTTATTCTCTCGGTTTCACTCGCTCCCTCCATTCTCTCTGACTCTATCAGCTCCTCAACCCTCTTCACCTCCTCCTTTTCTCTTTTAAATGCGGCACCGACCCAACTGGCAGATGAATGAAATGTTGATGTTGTTTTTCCACTCGCTGTTAACCTTCTGCAGGTGTTTCAGCAGCGCCGATCGTGATCAACACTTTTTAGCTTGCGTGTCATAACACGCCGTTTCCATACTTCCGTTTACATCAATACACTTCAATAAAGATAGCAAGTCACATTAATCAGACGTTATAACGTGATAGATGGCGTTCCTTTTGTTTTACTGTCAGAGCGCACAAAGCTCTTTAATGGAAACATGACTGCCAGTGCACGCTGGGAGCCGGGAGCCTGACGCCTGCCTCCCCTGCCAGTGCTGTCAAAGATCATTCTCCCCCCGGCGGGTGAAATGGAACATTTTAAATTGATTCCGAAAGAAAATCATTTCACAGAGTCTTTAAAATGAAACCTCTAGAACGTGACATATTAAAGCTGTATATCCACCGCCGTACATTACAACATGGCAACGCAGGTACATTGGAAATCGAAAATCACTTCCAAATGCACATCCTGTGAGACACAACGGCAATCAGCTCTTAACGGACACACTGACAGCTCTTACAGCGAGAGCAGAGGGTATAATTGAATGGTAATTACATGGTAATTATCATCATGCATAAAGGTTTGGCATACAGAAAAGGATCGGGGGGAAGAGGAATTTTTTTATTTTTTTATTTTATCATTTTTTTTAACAACCTCTCCGAGATTTAAATGATTCTGTTCAATTATGGCTAATCACTGAAATCCAGGAAGGGCATAAATGGGGGCTGTCTATCTACAAAGGCAGCAGAGAGCTTCAAGGCACTTTGAAGCACCTTAGAGAAAGTTTCATCCGAGAGTGTTTTTTCCCGTGCTGTGTTGGTCGGTCGGCTCGGCAGAATGCATCATTAGAGCTGCTGTCTGAGTCACAGTCATTATCAGCCACTTTTTACCTCTGAAGTACTGGCGCCACTGTCATCAGGCTGTGTTTATGCCTGATTTTTTTTTTGCGTGCATACGTGCGATCACGTGCCCGAGCAACAGATGGAGCCTCGGCGTACATTAATGACTCGTGCGGGAAGGTTTTGAAGAGTCAGGCGTCCATTTACAGTAATTACCGCCGTAACTTAACAGACTCTTTGCATATCGCAACTGTTTGAGGATGGAGGTTGAGGCAGAACGTAAGTGGCCATGACTCACCAGCCTCCGACAGCAGCGCCGCGAGACTTCGCCGCACTTATGCTCATTCACGGCCCTCTGCGTTTTCCACACAAAAGCTGAAAGAAAAGGAAGAAGAGAAACACATCAGAGCCTCATAAACAACTGTCCCCCCGTAGCAGCTGCACTCTGGTCACTAATGGAAAATTTTCACCCGCCGCAATGGTTAATTTGCACCGGGATCCTCCACTAAGGGCTCTTGGATGGGAAGCAGTGGACGTTTAGAGTGACATGAACGTGTGTTTGGGGTTAAACCCCACGATTATCGGTTTTGGTGGTGTTTTAACCAAACACTGTGTAGTTCGAATTAAGGCCTTCTGGCAATAGGTGTGATTGCGTCTTGTCTAATGCAGGTGTTTTTGAGCATAATTGAGTTCTGCATTGTGTCCAAAGTCAGGGTGTGGGGGAGTGGGCTGGTGTTTGTGCTTCTGTGTGTGTGTGTGTATGTGTGTGTGAGAGAGAGAGGGAGAGAGAGGGAGAGGGTATAAGTGCTTGAGGTTCTGCAGTGGTGCATGGCAGTAGATGACTCACCCGTCAATCATGTGACTCATTAATCACTGCAGCTTTCTCTCTCCCCACCCCTCTCTTTCATTTGGTCTCAGTGTGTCTCCATGTCTATTCCCTTCACATTACTCGCCTTTTATTATTCTAAGTTCTTTTTATTAGCGAATGACTTTCATCTAGTGGCGTCTTATTGAACAGCTTCATTCTCAGGAGGCTGAAAACACGGATTCGGCTTTTTGCTAGTTAAAGATGCTTGCATTCAGATGCACTTCCATCTTCTTTCACGTAATTCCGTACGTGTTTTGCTCTGATGTTTTGTAAACATGTTCCATCTTAATAATCACAACATGTTTGTTGCAGAACAGGATGCCATGAGTAATGCGGTCGTGACTCGTAAAAGGTTTTTTTAAGAATCATAGAGCTGCATATCTATTCGTTTCATTAGAGATCTTTGTAGGTATGCGAGGAGCTGGAGAATAAATTGTCTCTGTAGTCAGTGTTTTCAGTGTTCTGCTGTAATACGGCATGGAGAAAGCTTGTGGAAAATAGAGATAAAATTCAAAGATGTACTGGGCATGCTGGTTCAAACTCTCTGTGACGTCAAATGCAATTTCTGCTACAGGTGAGATAAGAACGGCATATATCGTCCTGGCAAGAACCTGGTACAGAAATTAATTAATTTCTGCTCAGGATCTGATCAAAGACGTTCCAATAAGACATTTGTTAAAAAAACTGACTTTAATAAAATAATTGCTTTTATTTTCGTCATATAGCAAAACTAGTAATCAACATGCTGTTATTTACACATTGCACACACACTTGTTTATTTGACACTGTACAACTTACAATCGGGAAGTTGACAACAACAAATTCCTTTCACAAGACAGTTCACTGATGAAAACACTTGCTATAGTAATTAGAGTTGTCTTTCTTTGTTTAGCTTTTTTTTTCTTTTTATTAATTTTTAAAATAATCACAGTTTGATCAAGGAAATTTTCCCCAAATTTGTCTTTTTTTTTTTCTTTGTTTTGTTTTTTTGTCTTTTTTTTAAAGATGCAAATACAGATAGACGTGCAAACTGTTCACCCTTAGAGTATTCCTCACAAACTTCAGACATTTGAAAACTTTTTTAGGAACAAACATTACTATACAGCGTTCTGTTGGCTTTCAAGACAAAGATCCTGTACCCAGTGGTTGAACATTGGAGGTAACCCATAGCAACAGGGGCATTTTTAAAATTTGTTAGAAATTTTGGCAAGATGTTAAGTTTACAGTAAATCACGTGTGTACAGGTATTCCACCAAGCAGATTGACAGGGCACCGACCTAGCAAAGATATTCATCGTTTTGCATTTCTGTGAATAAAATGGAAGATTTCGTTTCAAGCTTTGTTTACAGCGTGCGTGATAGAATTTTTTTTTTTTTTATGGTGCAAGACCTGCATGCACATGGATGAGCTAAAACAGTGATCAGTATTAAGGCAATAGGAACATTGATCAAAACAATCAAACAGACCCTCAGGAAAAGCCTGTAATAATTTGACAGTTACTTGTTTGTGTAACTAGTGCCATAGCAATTATTACTGTGCCCTGCAGTATCAAGAATTCAACCCCAAGCTTTGCTTTTCAATTAATCAAGTGTTTCCTAAAGAAAATAAATCTTTGTATAAACATGGGTCTCTTGCAATTGGCACCAAAATGTTTTTGTCTGCTCGTTTTTGGTTTGTTTTGTTTCATCTTTTGTATTTTTTCCCACATGCAAGAGAATCAAAAACATACCTGAATGAAACCTTACAAATTCACCTGTGTATTCTCTCACCAAATTAAAATGTAAACTGCGAGAGAAACCAAATGAGTGCACGCAGAGAGGTTCTGATATAGCAGCACCATCTCTTCCGTTCCTGATTTGGAATGTATCAAAACACAAGAGTGGAGAAGAAACACCTAACTGTCTTTTCACAGCCCTGTCGCTCAAACTCCCTGTCAGCTTTTTCTCCTCACTCTTTCATCGCTTTAGAATATCCTGAACTCCCAGCTGACTAAAATAACCTACGGTTGTAATAAATCTTCTCAATGAAGTTTTCCAGTTCTTCATCGCTCTCCTGTGGAGACTCCGGCTCATCGTACACATAGTCTGGTGGGTAGATGTAAGAAGGTGCTCTCCCGCTCTGAGGAGAACGTGGTTTGGGCATGGGGAGGGCCTGGTAAGTTCGGGGATGGGGGAGAATGTAATTAGATATGACAGAGTCCGGTTGTGGGTAGGGGCTCTGGGAGCGTTGCGGGGTTTGCGCCCATTTCCAGTCCCTGGCCTTGGGCCTGTCTCTGTACCTACGGTTTGGAGGCTTCAGACCGTAACCCATGGAGCCCCCAAAGTTGTAGTCAAATGACAGAGCGGGATTTGTATAGAACCGCGGCTTGGGGGCCGGGAAGAAGACCGGGTAGTAGGCTCGATATGGCTTCTGATAATAGGGGAATGAGGGATAGGCCAGAAACTGCTTCTGCGGCTTAAACCAGTAGTCCTGCTTGCTGAGCTTGCCTTTGTTTTTCTCCTTGTACCATTTCTTATATGGATCGACTGTATAAGAGGATTTCTTAGGTGACTTAGGATATTGATACGCCTGAGGCCTTGGCTTGGCTTTGAGAGGAACTAGAGGGCGGAAACGAGGGGTGTTGCTCAGGGGTAAATCCTTCCTCTTTTTCTTCTTCTCCTGAACGTCGCTGATGATTTCAACCACATCATCAGCAGGCAAGTGCAGCTTGCTGGAAATCTCTATCAACTTGTCAATAGTCTGGGGATCCATCTCATCATCATCGTCGTTATCCTCCACCTCGTTCGAGCGCTTGTCCTCAGCCACATTGTTTAGAAGAGCCGCCGCCTTCATGTCTCTCATGTAGGACGATGCTTTCTGCTTCCTGCCCATGTACTCCAGAAGCATGTCAGAGGCGATGTCTGCCAATCTCTGCTCCTCCTCGCGCGCCTCCTGTGCCTCGGCCTCCTGCCGCCTCACCTCCTCCTGCTCTGCCCGTGCCTGTGCCTCCTCCTCCTTGCGGGTCAGAATCTCCTCCTCTTCTTCCACAAAATCGAAATCATCCATGAAGTTTCTCTCAAGCTGGGATGGGTTTCTTGTTCGCTCCTCCTGCCACTTAAGCTTCTTGGTCGCCTGGGCCAGTTGCTGGTTATAGGCTTTATAGCCTTTTAGAGGCGGGAGGATCTCATTGTCTTGCAGCCCGAGGTCAATGTTTTGGAAGTAGCCTCTGGCTTTGCGCTGGAGGGGGTTGGCCACATTAGACTGACTCTGCCCAGTCGTTTCTTCAGCCGTATTCACTTCGTCCTCCTTCACACTCTCACTTTCATCCTTTGGTTTTTCTTGTCCCCAATTTTCCTCCCCTTGCTGTACTACCCCTGCCGATTTCACTGTGCCCTGCTCAAGGTCTCCCTGATTTCTCATTGCCTCTATCGCGAGTCCTTCTTCAGAATCCCCCTGGGTCATCTTCTCTCTAACTGGGTGGTCAAGAGCCTCAAGCAGAACCGAGGCTAGAGAACTGGCAGAGTCCATATCTGAGACACGTTCCTGTCCCAAGGGTTTCTGGAGCAGGCTGTCCACTTTCCTATGTGTCCGAGCAGCTCCTGCTGCTGCCCCCGGGTCCTCTTTTGCCAAGTTGAGAGCCTCATTGATGCTGCTGCTGACTGAAGATCTCTGCTGAAGTGCAGGGGCAGCCAGGGCCAGCAGGGGGGTGAGGCTGAGGAGGACTAACAGGAGAGCTGAGGTGCTGGAGGGGTAGCAACAGCAGAACATGACCATGCAGAGAGGACAGGATGGGGGAGAGGGGAGCACCTGACAAAGACAAAGGAAAAAATGGTGATTAATTTTTTTTCTGAGCATTAACAAGAGTATACATTTAATTCACATTAATATTTTAACATTTTATCTCTACAGCATTATAGCGTGCGTGAGCTGAAATCTGTTTCAATAAATTAGTATTATAGAATATTACAACGTGCACTTGTTTTACAGCAGTACATCGCCAACACAATACATTACCACTTTTTAAATCCAATTAATTGTGCTGCTTTAATTAAAGTGAGTCCACACGGGAGACTATACGTGTAAAGGCAATATCGAGCGAATTCCCTGGTCGCCTCTTCACCTATTATTTCTCGAGCCGGATTAGCGAAACGCCAGAGGAAGGCGACATATGGTTAATGACTATAATAAAGTGTAAATTGTCTTTACTTGCAAAGGAATTGAGAGCATGCCTGAATAAAACCTTATAAATTCGCATGTGCTTTCTCTCACCCTCTCCTAAAATGCAAACTGCAAGAAAAACCCTACTATGTCAGTCAACGTATTTTTCTTTCTTATCCATTCATGCATTCAAATAAAAGCAATTTGACCGTTCATTCAGTAGTTTTTCTACGTTCTCTCCCTTCTTTCGATTTTCAGAGAAAGAACACCTATCCAACTAGTCTTTATTTAAAATTCTCATTCCTATGCACACGATTCCAAAATATTAGTATTAGTATTATTTATTGCTTCAACAAAGAAAAAACATATACATCAAAAATAAAGATTACCATTGTCGGAAAGATACTGAGGCGGATCGTGTACTCTTACAAAAGAAAAAAAAAAAGGCGTTGAGAAATTTATGAATGAAACGCTTGTTGATCGGTCGACCTGTATCTCCTTGAATGACTTGCACTGAGATTCAACATCATCTCAAGGTAGGCATCAGCGGAAAACTTATCTCTAGTCATTCTCTTTGTTTTTATAAGGAACTATAAACTATTTATCGAGTGCGTGTAGGAATGGCAGTGCACTTACTCACCTGATTTCCCGAACAAATTAGCTGGAACTCAAAACCTGGTGCTTCTTGGACGAGGTTTGGAAACAACCGCTATCCTTAAGTTCATTTAAAACTTGAGTTAAAGTAAGTTTGCTTCCCACAAGAATGATTTGAAACACACTTCGATCTGTCTTGTTGAGAGATGAATCGGGAGCGTGATTTTTTTCAGGACCACGGACAGCGCAACTCCCATTTGTATAGACGCGTCTGGACACGTGATCCACGAGTCATCCCGCCGCTGTTGACGTCAGAACTCTCCATTGATAAGAATTTCGTGTCTCGTTTGAACTCGGAGGGTACGCTACGGTGCTCTGATGAATGAACAGAGATTGCATGAATGAAACAGTCTCTCCATTAAGAACGGAGCACCGTGGTACACAGTGAAAGCACCACTGCTACATTAACTCACACAGAAACTAAATCTAATTGCGGCTGAGTTGATTGAACACTGGCGATTTGCTGTTTTGAACATTATACATTTAAGTTTAAATATCCGTTTATTCGCAATACATAGGATGTGTTTATAGGGTCTACCATGCACCAATAATTTAACACTGTCACTTACTTAGCCGACCCTTTTGGCCTGTTGATTGTTTGCGAGGTGGCCTTAATCAGAGCTGGAGAGAGACCGAACTGCTGCACCCACCGTGACGCAGGCGGTTCAGCTTCACTGCTCTACTTCCGCTCAATTTCCCGAGCTCGTTCAATTTTCCGCTCTTTGTCTCCTGCCGCCCCTGACTTTCATCCATCTGTCTCTAACGTCATTCTCATGTAATGTTTTCACATTAACATGCATTTTTGTTTAATTATATGCATCTACATGCAGCTTCAGTTGACTCAATTGACCTACAGATAATCCAGAAATAGTCAAGAGGTTTCATGAAGAGTGCACCCATACTTTGGCGTTCTTGCAATTATGCTTTTCGAGATAAGAATTCCGTCAGACGTGGTTTAGAACCTTTGCACGAGTACTGTAGGTTTTAGGAATAGGCCTAATTGGAAAACGCTCGCGTGGCGTTGGAGCCAACAGCAATCCCGCCAATCACAGTTTATGATTCGTGTAATTGGATTAGTTGCAGTGCGGATATTGAAGTCCCACGAGCCACACTCGAAATGGCAGCATCAAAGCTGTCTCATTATAGAGTGGGAACCTTATTTCAATATTTTCAAAGGTTGCATCCAGTAGACTCGTGTTCATGAATTGGCATGAAACTTTGAGATCCGTTCTAACCCTATTATCGCGTACGTCTGCTTTTTATTGGTCCTTCATTGTTTTATTGTTATTTCCAGGTATAGCCTGCTTAATCAGATTGATGACAAAGGTTTCGAATTCTGAAGCCTGATGTCAAAATATTTTTAAGAACCTTTGTAGCCTACCACGTACTGGTGCTTTAGAGAACCCATAAACCGATATGCTGATCTAAAGAATCCATAACGAAGCACTGGAAAAGAAAAGTAAAACACTTAGCCTATTTAATAAATCAAATAAATTAAAACCCAATTTCAAAGAAAACATATAAGCAGTTCAAGTACCATATACTACCTAAAATGATGCAGAGATTCACTGCAAATCATTCATTTTAAGTCTGCCACCAAAAAAAGACTCGAGAGAGGTGTACGTGCGAGGTCTGATTGTATCAATATTTTCCAACTGCTATACGGTGCCAAGAAATAACTTAAGTTATTTAAGTTGGCGGGGAAATGACCTTTTATTCTGTAAAGAAAAATGCGGCACGCAACAAAGGGGCTCAGAGGAAAGCGCATATAGCTATGAGTGTGAATGCTTGTCCTTTTCTACCTTGGTGGCGAATAATTTAAGAGCTCCAAGGGCCAAGGGTCAGATTTTGATACGGCTTGGCATTATCGACTGCCACTCAGCATTAGCGCAGTTGCGACCCTTAACCAGCGCTCTCCATCCCCCGCGCTGACTCACCTCCTCCTAACTGCCCGTACACTTCATGCAGGACCCAAAATGCCCACTCAAGAAGAGAATGAATACATTATATGTTAAAAAAAAAAAAAAACTGAGGCAAAACAAAGGGAACTGGGCAAAATAGCAGATAAAAGCGCTTTTGAAGTTTTTCCTGGGTATATGGGATGATGAGAGTTATTGTTCACACCTACACAAGGAAAAGATTCGTCAAGTTTTTGAGGGCTCTGCAGACATATTGGCTGCAATTATGAAAATGTATGTTCAGATACACTCAAAAAATGTCCACCGCCTAATGGAAGTGACATAACACGCTCATGAATAAAAGAATTCATACTCCCACGAGACTGAAAAAAAAAAAAGCATCGTCCTGGGATCGATTAATTCTCCCATTTCACATTTTACTCAGCTGCGGCTCGAGCTTAATGGTGTGTAGCCCAAGCCTTGCGCCCACACACGAGCACCGCATCTGTTTTGATGGCAAATTCTCGTAAGCGACTGCTCTCTTGAGGCGATAGGCTCTGATTTGTCGAAAATGTCTGACTGAAAGGTGCCTCGGTCGGGAATGAGCCCCGTGACACATTTAGGCACTTGAGGCTGACGATTCAAATATTATGTGAGCTAATTTCCACGTGAATATTGACAAAGAAGAAGCAGACGCGAGACAGTTCATTGTGTGTCAGCACGCGCTCTTTGACCGCTGCCACCGGACTAACTTGCGGCTAGCAGCTATCTGTTTGTTTTATTTATTCTGTGCGGCGTCCCAGTTTCAATAATGTCGACCCAGGGGAGTGTTTGACCTCGGAATATGTCAATATTTACAGTTTGAACAGTTCGTTACTCTGCGAACGAAGCGTAGTCCGTCCTCGCGCGCGTCGTCATTCATACAGCTGTTCTGTGCGCTTCTCGTCACCAAAAGTGTTTACCTGTATTGTCGCGTTTTTAATTGATGACCTTTGTCAGCAAAAAAATAGTTTACGGATAAATGGACTGATGATGCTAACACCAACATGTTCCTTATGTTCTGTCGCAGAAAACGACATTTTGCGCTGTAATATATAAACCCGCAAGCAGTTGTTGAAAGGACAATAATGATCATTGTAAAATAAATGTAATTTCCAAATATACCTATTTGCGTTCAGCATTTCGTGCGTTTTTTGTTTAGAGAACAGGGCAAAGCGCCTTTTCGCCGAATTATGCGATGAAACCCTTTGGTCAGTGACATATTACGTCGGAGGTTGGCTTCGTATTTGGAGTTAATGAGCCGATTGATATCAGCGAGAGTCATCGGTTCCCTGCCATCAATCTCTCTTTCTTTCACGGGGAGAGAGGATGGATCAGCTCGCCCATAACATTTGGACTTGGTGCAAGCGGTGTTCAAATAAAACACGCATTTACATTTGTTCAGATAATACGATTCTGAAAAATAAAAATAGTGATGTCTCGACATTTTAAATGAAAAAAAAAAAAAAAAAGGCCAAGACAACGCATTTAAAATATTTTACGTATTTTGTGCATTCACCCCTTACAAAACATTGTAAATAAATAGTCTATCTATTAACCTGTCGGCAGTCTATTATTATAATAAACTATGTTGTGAATATTGGTCCAGACTTGAATTTCGAAAGAAATGACAGAAAGAATAATGTAAAGCCTATTATTATGATACGTAAAGTTGTGATATATATTTCGCAATGATTTTTAATTCAGTAAATAAATCCCGTAATATTCACAGTATCACCAATTAGTTCACAAATGTATAGAGATCAACTTTTAAATGAATGCGAAAAAATGGAAATTATTTCTAAACATATACTGGCTAAAATCTCAAATATGTTTTTTATAAATAATATTTATATGTAAGTGGCCGAGAAACAATCACATGAAGTCGGAAAGACAATAGTGAGTATATAATTATTGTGTTTTGTTATATTTAATGCAAAACTCGTGTTTAGACATATTTGCAGTTCCGTCATACATGTGTTTACAACCTAAATTCATTGTATTTTTTTCCTTTTATTTCTTTCTCTTTATTTTTTTAAGACAAAGGAATGCTGTTATTTTAATGAAAGGTTAAAAGAAAATGTACAAATGGAAGTATACAGATAAAACTCAACATTTTACCCGTATTTTCATTTGGGTAGCTTTAAATACTATATTAACACTTCAGTATATTGTCAATGATACACAGTAAAGAGGATTTAATAAACTGCTTTGTCTGAGTGTGTATCTCCTGGAAATAAATCCAGGAGAGGGCGCTATCATCACGTGATTCCAAGCGTTGTGACTTATGGTTCCTCTGTGATGTTGCCCATTTCACATTTAAAGTTGGCATCAAGGCAAATATTAGGAGAGAGAGAGAGAGAGAAAGCGAGAGAGAGAGAGGGAGGAAAAAACAGCCTATCAAACTGTTTTTATCGCTGACAGATTTTAAAAAGATATGGTTGGCTATGCGTCTTCTGAAAAACCTTTTGAAGATTAAAGTCGATGAAATACACAAACGAGCGAATTAGGTATCGTGAAAATAAAGATGAAACTAAAGAAGATAAACTGCAGAATAAAACGCAAACAAGAAAAAAGTGAGGCCATTTAAGAGTTACAGCCTCAAAAGGTAAAAACGAATTATATAAATATATTTCTTTCGTCACCTTCAATTATTATAGAATCGACGGTGTCAAGCTAAGTGGAGTAATCCATTTATAAACCTGCAGAGCAGGGAATCGTCTTCATCATTCTTGTTTTCATCCACATGTTCCATGACTTTCGGTGTTTACGGAACACGCGACGCGCGCATGCGCAGCTCAGCACAACACACACACACACACAGTTACGCGCCATAAACACGCGCGCTCGACAACACCAGCACACAAGTGTCCTCCAAATCTCCTTGTAGGAACGAAAACTGTTATCGGTTATCAGAACGGAACCCGACTGGAAGGGAAGTAATTTGAAAGATGCTTTAAACTGGGTGAATTGCTGATATGACTCATCCAAGACACCCACAAGCCTCTGATCAATCGAATGGGAGGGAGGGGAACGAATTTGTGCGTGTGTGTGAGAGAGAGAGAGGGAGACAGGGAGGGAGAGGCAGATAGAAAACGCAAAAAGATGAATGGAAGCACACCATCAGTATGTGATACATCCCCCAAGCCCCCCAAAAAAAGAGAAACAAATGTTTATATCTGCGTGAAATGTAGAGTCACGTTTTCTTAAAATTCCATGAGAGGAAAGAGGAGCTCTAGACAGACGTTTCCCCCCAGTTTTCGTCACCCTGACATCTTCAACACCCCAAATGTCTGATAATCCAGGTGTCATAAGACCCTGTTGTGACATGAACATGTGAACATGACCATTGGTTTCACTGAAACATGTCGAACATGTCGCTACTTACAGTTAACCATGGAAATTAGTATTGCAGAACTTTGTTACACTTTTTCACTGCATGTTTTTACTTTATGTAAACGTTTATGTGGCAAAATTTAAATAGACAGTATACTACTTAATCAGACAGCAAACTGACTATGATGAATCACTCTCTAAATATTTATTATTGGCCTCTAGAATTCCTTTTACTTACAGTTTTTAATAACCTAGTGGGAAAATGTATGAATGCATGTATGTATAATCATCAATAGAAAGCTTATTTTTCAGCCTTCAGATGATGTATAAATCTCAGTTTCAAATAATGGACCCTTATTGTCCAGGGCCACTCACACACACATGTACATTTTGTAATATATATATATATATATATATATACCCCATAAAGCCATATTTGGATTATAAAATATGTAGGCATAATGCAGATGTTTCTATTTCAGTTGTAATACCAGTTGTTATTGTTTTGATGAATGTCTTTTTCTGAGAGCACAAAAAGTGTGCCCCTCAAGAAAACGTAATCCCCCATCATTAAGTTCTGGCAATGGCCCTGCTATCCGAAATGTAGATGAGTCTGAAAAGATTTGAAGAAATTTTGCATCACATCACTTGCTCACCAATGTATTCTCTGCAGTGAATGGGTGCCGTCAGAATAAGTTCAGACAGCTGATAAAAACCTTAAAATAATCCACAAGACTCCAGTTTATCAATTAATGAAAGATATTTTTAAGAAACAAATGAACTTGATCTGTGCATATTTCTGTCCTTTTTCAGATAAGACGACATTTTCACTGGAAAAAGCAACACTGTATGGCACAGCTGGGATTCAGCCATAGACACGAGGCATCACAGCATGTCGATGTACAGCGATATTGCACTGCTGTCTTTAAAAACCCTCTTTTGTGCAGAACTACTTCCTTCCGCCATGGATTCAAATCTGAAGTTGACATCTGTTAAGGGTGATTTCCAATGACAGCACTGCTCAGTGCATTTGTTGGCTGTCAAATAACAAATAACAGAGTAATTTGATCAGAGAGCAGCCATTCTATTTACATAAATGTTCTATAATTCGTGTTTGACCACTCTAGAGACATCAGAGTCTAAACAAGTACATTCTGGCATACAATACTCTTAAAATTACATTTCATGACTCAAAAACAGTATTATTTATAAAAATTATAATTTTAAGACATTTCTGTCAACCCTGACACACAAAGTGCAAAATTCAAAATAGATAAAATATAAAAAATTTAGAGTGAATATTATGGTAGACTAGTATACTCAAACTTCAGCCTGAAGCAATGGTTTGAAGTTTGAAGCTTTTATATTATATATATATATATACAAACATGCCACTTTTCTTTCATTAAGATGTTAATTGATGCACTGGAGTGATGTGGATTAATTGTGGATCATTGTGATTATTTTTTTAGCAGCTCCAAATTTGTTCCAATGAAGAACCAAGCACATCTACATCTTAGATCTACATTTACATTTATTAATTTAGCAGAAGCTTTTATCTAAAGAAACTTGGGGAATTTGGGGAATACATCAAGTTGTTCATCTTAAATAGGCACAAAAAACACACAGAAATTGCTCATAACACCAATTTCTAAGCATTGTTCAAGTAAGTATAATGTAGACTGGGGATTAAGTACAGAGAAACTTTTTCGAAAATTGTCAGAGAAACAGCATTCCAGATAGGGATGGGAAGACTACTTCACCAGCCAGGAACGGTGAATTAAACCGTTCTGGAAAGGGATTTTTGCCTCACTGGGATGGTACCACAGGCATCACTCATAGATTCGTAATAGGTAGACTCTGAGCCTGTTCTATGTAAGCATCAATATCTTGAACTTGATAAAGAGAGGTGTGACATTTGCCTTTTTTGGGCTTGTTGAAGACCAGTTGTGCCACTGCATTCTGAATCATTTGTAGAGGTTTAATTGCGCATGATCGAAGTCTAGCCAGAAGAGCATTGCAGTAGTTCAGCCTAGAAATGACAAGGGCCTGGACAGAAAGTATGCTCCATTAGTAAGGGCCCTTTCTGATGTTGTGCAATGTAAAACTGCGAGGTTGACCACTTTTTGTAATGTAGTCTTTGAAAGTCAGCTGGTCAGTGAAGATTACATCAATATTTCAGACCGAACGTGATGGGAGATGATGCTAGAGTTGGAATGGCAGGGAAGACAAGGTGTCTTTGCCAGGTTGAGCTGTAGGTGTTGTTCTTTCATCCATACTGAGATGTCCACCAAACAGCCCTAGATCTGTGCAGCTAACATAGGATAATCTGGTTGAATTGAAAGATAGAGCTGTGTGTCATCAGCATAGCAAGAAGCCATGTGCCTGAATGATTGGTCCCAGTGACATAGTGTATAGAGAAGAGGAGGGGTCCACTGATCCCTGAGGAACCCCAGTTACCATGCATCAGGGTCCTTTATTTTGAAGAATTTGCCTAAAAAACGGCAGAAGAATCAATGCAAAAATGGATTGGAGGAACAGTGATATTTGTGGCTAAAAGCAGCTCTTTAAAGTCAAGATGAAACAGCATTCACAATCCATTTTACCTTCATAAGCAAAACTATTTAAAAAAAAAAGCTGGAGCAAGTTATCATAATATTAATGAAAAGTGGCAAAGACATTTTTTTAAAAAAATAGAAATGAATATTAATTATATTAATCTTGACAAACAGATAATGGTGTAGCCTAAATAGAGTCCATTATTATTTCATATTCCCGTACTGATTTGACGATGGACACTGATTTGTTGGGTGAACAATACTGATATTCCCTCTTGCCCTTCAGTTATGATGGTTATTATGCGCCAGTGGAGAATAGTGTGAGGAAAATGTTTGTTGCCTAACTTGCCTTTAGACTTTGTGAAACAGGAGATGACTTGATCAGATAATGAGGACAGAACCGCATTAACATCACCATTATCTGTTTTTGTGTCATTTGACATTGGTATGGCGTACGAAAGTACGTGAGCGAGCCTCCGCACCAAACGCTGATTGCGTGTCTGTCTACAGGCGAGGAGAGCGATAACATCTGTGTAATTTCAACATGATGACGGGCCCCACGGGAGCCAGCGCAGGAGATGATCTGAGTTGAGCTAAGTACTATTAATCGTTTAATTACCACTGGCTGATTCAGTCCATCAAAGCCCTCTCCGCATCGCCTCATACAAATTCATCCATTATGAGGTCATTCATGGCCTCGTCAATCAAATCGCACCACCCCCAACCCCCAACCAGCCGTCGTACCAGCTTGTGTTTTTACAGTGTGCAATGACTAGGTGACATGAAAGGAACAGTAGCTCTTGTCCTATTCAGTGCTACACTCAGTGAGCCAGATGGCTGTGTTGGTTTACAGCAATATGTTTAATAATGAGGCCTATTATGATTGGAGATTAGCGCATAAGCCTCGGCACAAGGACGGAAGATTCATTGAGGATATTTGGATGAAACAGACGGAGGCCAGTGTCTGTGAGGATGAAAGAATGTAGTTGTTGTCGCCTTTGTCTCTCATCTGTTGACTGAATATCACCCATCACTGTGCAAGAGCTGCATTACAAAACACAATATTCCATCTGCATTCATTGTAGCAATATCGCCTCTCAGTTCATAATGGCTTTCTTCTTCACACTCCAAAGGTATTATAATCGCTTTTATTTTATGTGAATAGGAGCGCGTACGCTCCTAGGATTTGTAAACATATGTCCAGAGTAATGCTCTCTATGCTTCACTCACTTGCTTCTCCTCGAGTGATGTTAGTCTGCAGATCACTGACTTCTTAACTTTCCTTGCAGGTTCCCCAGATGTGATTCATTGGTTTATGCAAATGCCGTCATAGAACGTAGGACTTTTAGGTAAGCAAATAAGAAATAGCAGACAGAATATCTGTGGTTATAAGCCTCACATAATCTATTTAACAGGTGCTTATCAATGAACCGTATCATGGATGTCATATGTGACTCAAACGCAAAGCAAGCTGTGAGGGACAGAATTTAGTGGGTTGGACTTAATGTAACTTTGTTTTAAACTGGTCAAAAGTGACAGAAGGGACATTTATGTTTCAAAAGATTTCTATTCTGTTCTTTTGAACTTTATATTCATCAAAAATAATCACTGTTTCTACAAATATATTAAGCAGCACAACATTTTCAACACTGATAATAATAAGAAACATTTACCAAATCAGCATTTTGATTTTGAATGATAATGTGGCACTAAAGGCTAAAATAATGGCTGCTGAAAATTTAGCTTTGCATTACTGGAATAAATTACATTTTAAAATATATTCAAATAGAAAACAGTTATTTTAAATTGTAATAGTTTTTATTGTGTTTTTGAACATATTGCAGCCTTGATGAACACACACACATATTACCACAGAATGCATTTGTGTTCTCTTACTCGAATTAACTAGGCTGTTGGATTATTTCTTTAAGCTGTATCTTGGTGGGAGGTTTTTAACAGTGTTTTCTAAGTACAGAAAGGTGTCCTCTGGCAAGCAACAACCTTGTTGTCCCAGATAATGTTTTGATAAGGACATACCTGCTCCACTACATCCCACCATCGCCTCCACTAGCTCGCCCACACTGACTCTCCATTCTGAACCTCTCTTGAGGATAAAGAGACCAGATTTCAAAACCACACAATATATAAATTAACAGATTGTAGGCTACATTTTGCCAACTAGGTTACATAAGGCATGTGCTAATTAAATAATTTATGCAAATAACTGTACAAAGTAGCTGCTGTTTATTTTAACATTGAGTAACTATAAAATAAAATAATAAAAAAAAAAACAGTGCACACCTTCACTTAACAATAAAACTGCTAGAGAAGTATTATTTACAGCTACAGGGTTGTAAGGTTAGAGAAAATACCAAAATGTATAATATATAAACTTTCAATGATTCTGACGGTGATAATTAAGCAAAATCTCTGAGATATTAACATATAACAAAAGAATTTGTCTATTTAATGCCATAAAAATATGTGATTAGACAAATTTTGCAATATTGTTTATTACTGAGAAGTCACAAAATTGTGCAAAAAAAGTGCAAAAAGTTTTCATGTACTAACCCTTCCTCAGTGAATGCAGCGATACTCTCCAAAATAGCGCTACAGTGATGCTATGGTGCAGAATTTGTTGAATATTCTGTTGAAGTCGTTATTTTTGTTCTCTTTACGTACAAAAAGTATTCTTGTCGCTACATAATGTTAAGGTTGAACAACTGATGGCAGATGGAGTATTCTGATGATGTCTTTCATTACTTTTCTGGACTTTGACAGTGTTATTAACTTGGCAGTCAATGAGACAGTCACAAGATTTCTGGTTTTTATCCATAATATCTTAATTTGCGTTCCGAGGACAAACAAAGCGTTTCTGGGTTTGGAACAACACGGGGGTAAATGATTAATGAAAACAATTTAAGCAATTTTTTTTTAATTTATTATTCTTACACTGATTTAAATAATATATATTTAAACATTATTCTTTTATTCACATAGGGAGGAAAAGAGTGGAAAGCATGCCCCGGTTTTGGTGTTTTACTGCTTGCAATTAACATTTGGAATTTACTTTAGAATTTAAAACTAACTTTTTAAACATTCAAAGCAAAAACAATATATACTAAGTATCATTTTACTATGGTACGAATGTTGCCAAAATATAACAATGTAGAGTTAATGTACGCATAAACTCATGTATGAAACAATTTGATATGCATTAGTGTACAGACAATTTGAGAAGTCAGAAGTTTTATTGTGACTCTTTAGCTAGTCATGGCACAGCTGCAATGGCTGAGCAAACTGAATGAGTCAGAGCTGTAACCACTTTGAGAATTCGAAAAGTAAAATTTCCGGTTCCTTTTCATTTACATGGGTAGCCAGCTCCCCACTCAGCCATTATTCTACAGCCACTTTCATTTTAATAAAAGAATAGATTCCATTTGATTGTGTTTCAGCAGAAGTCTTTGAAAGCGTTTAAATGGTGACATCAGTATGTTGCTCCCCATGCATATCCGCGTTTTAGATGAAGCTAATTGGATAACCACGGCAAGTTAGGTGCTAAATTGCTTTTTTCAGGCAATGAACTTCTTTTTTTAGTCAAAGCCAACCAGGGCAGTGCTCACAATTACATGACTCACGGATGTGATCGGCCTTCTTCCCACTTCTTCCAAAAATTCTTGAAGGACAGAATAGTAGCACATGACCTCAAAATCCACACAATACTATAATTTAAGCAGTTTTTTAAGCATTTAAGCAATACTTCTAACCGATTTATAGTCACCATGTGACCAGTTTCTGTTTACGCAACTGAAATTACTCGTACACGTTCCTATACCGCTTCTTGCTTGTTTTGGTTGCAACTGTCAGCTTTGAACAGCATAGTGATTAAAAATGACTCATATACTGAGTCAGAAATTGTGTAGCTTTTATGGTAAATCATGTTTATCTCTCTTGCGTACAAGTACGCTGATAAATCATTTCATATAAGGCTTCTCAGCATACTTAATCACCTGTATAAAGTCTTGTGATTGTGACATGTTTGACGTGTGACATATGAGACTTTTCTTTCCTTCCTTCCTCTTTTTCATTTTTATGTTACTTTCTTACTGCCATATGGACTTTTTCATCTAATGCATCCATTTTTATTGATCCGAAATGAATGGGAAAAAAAGGAAAAATATAATAGACTGCGAGAATGATAAAGCAACAGAAAAGGACGGAAGATGAGAACAGAGGAAATGTAGTCACATTTTGTGGGAGAGAGATAAAAAGACAAATGCAGAGAGACTCGTACTAGGGGCTTCGGTCAATAAGTGAAAAACAACATGTGAAAAAATCATGGTGGGACAGTGGGGAAAGGAGACGAGGGATGGAGTGGCAGGGACAGAATGGAGGAGGGTAAGAGAGAAAGAGGTACAAGGGGGGACTGGGGAAGAGGGGGATATAGAGATAGAGGGAGGGCTGGTGATCCTCAGGGCTGGATGACTCACTTTGCTGCAGCCGTTTGTGCGTCACTGGCGCAGGGCTGGAGGAGGAGATAGTAGAGAGGTCTGCACATTTAATTACAACCTGCCAATTTATATACAGTGTACACACACATATTCTCTCTCGCGCGTGCATGCACTCTCTACCCTCGCCGTCCCCCCTATAATGCCAACATATGATAACATGAACGTTCAAAGACCCCCACATCTATACACACAGAAGCATTTCAGGCCACAGAATCTCTGCATTCAGCCCGATGTGAACGCAAAACCACTCATCAATGCAAATGTAGATTTCCGGCAGCTTGGCATTTTTGTCAAAAGCCATGCAGATGCAGAGAGAGAGAGCGTTTACGAGGACATAAACCGTCACAATACCAGGTGTCACACTATAAATTAAATGAAATGGATGGAAAAAGCCAAGCAAACGCATCTCAGCTCTGGCTTCAAAGGCAAATGTATCTTGGCAGATAGTACAAAACAACATTTGACAAAAGTCGTACTTCAAGTGGAATGAAACCTCAAAGATCATCACCATCGCATTAACAGATAACGTCTTTTAAAAATCATGATGGCTCCGGGGCTCTGAGGGAGCAGACTATTCTCCGAACATTTCCGTCTCGCTGACATCAGCTTCAAGCTAGGCGAAGACACATATCACGGTGAAAGATGGGACTTCAGGTTACAAGCTGCAGAGTTGTCTCGGCAGACAATAGACTGGTGTAAAAGCCATTACAATTGCCCCCCCATATCCCACTCGCCCTTCACAGAGTACCCGTTGTATTTGGTGAAACAATGAGTGTGTGTTAGTACAGCTTAGTTTGAGAGTCCCTCTGGGGGGTTTTTACTAACCAGAGAGCGTCGTTGGGATAATTATCATAAATTATCAATCGAAAACCTTCCGTCGGCTCCGTTCTCATCGAACACACAACACACTAGCTCTCGCACACATACGGTCTCTCCCATTGGAGCACGCCTCAGCCTCCTTGAGCGGCAATTACCCCGTGAGTGCCCATGAGCCACACTCGCTAGACAATAGCCGCAATCAGCTGCCCTTTCTTGAGCCGCTCGCTCTGTTCCGGCTTTCTTGTGCAAGAAGAGAGCAATTTAAGCAAACAACAGCATTCCAAAGAAATCACAAAGACAGAAGAGACTGCACGCTGCGCCCATGATTGGCCAATGCGGCAGCGCGCTCTCAAAGAACACGAGACACAACATAACACCACCATTTCATTTCTGCTCTAATATGGCAGCTGCTGATTGGATTGAAGGGATAGTCGTGCTTTAGTGTAAATACCCCAATGGAGCGACCTCAAAAAGCAAGACTCTCAAGAGGTCATTGTTCAATCAGAAACGGGGTGAGCCGAGTGCGTAGCCATTGGCCCCGTCGCTCAAAACATGGCGAACAAATGTCAGGCAGATTTCGCTATGAATTGTGGAGGACGGCGGGAGGAGGGGGAGAAAGCAAGAAAACGACTTTTTAATTGCGAAAACAAGCCAGCCGCTATCTCCAAAGAGATCTGCGCTAGCGGGCCGACGTGCAATTTCAGAAAATACAGAATAGGAACCTACAGAGTGAGTCAGGGTTTAGGTGACATCATAAACAGCTTGCCATTTCCACGCTTGAGCTGCACTCATTTTCAGTCAAATGGCTTTGAAACGCTTCAGCAATCACCCCTGGCTGTGAAATAAAGTCATTTACTGTCCTTTTAAAATAATTTTTGATAGACCACCGAAAGGACGAGTAGCACACAAGTATAATGAAGCTGATTACAGACCCGCATGCAGCAGCTCTGGCACATGCTCCGTACTCGTCTGACAGTTTAATTCCCATGTATGGCGTTTATGATGTGTGTTCGGGTTTTTTTGTGCACTCCCACTTCCACGCCGTTTCAGGCACCGGCGTTTTGGTGAGACGAAACGGCACAGCAAGCTGTTGTGAGCCTGAGGTGTTTTAATGCTGTCAGAGTGCAAATGAGCAATAACAATTATGTAGACGTGATAAATGGAAAATGGAGGACGAACAGACTGATGCGGCGAGAAGAAATCGCAACAGAGAAGACAGAGAGATGGATGAGGGGGGAAGAGGAAAGTGATGATTGATGCCAATGTGACGTTAAATGGGGAGGGGGGGAAGGAAGGGCGGAGTGGGAAAGAAAATCCAAAAAAAAAGAGAGAGAGAACTGGGCGACACTCACAATAAATCTCAGATTTGAGCCGATGCTCCGCACTGCCGCGTGCCCACACTCGCTACGCAACACACTTACATGCTCTACACACCCTGTGACATCACGATGACAGAGCGAGGGGTGATGTGTATTGTCCGGTGATTGGACGGCGGGTTATTTCGATGCCATACACGCATGTGAATTTGTGTCTTTTCACATTAGTAAAGTGACCTGTCGGGGGCGGGCTCTCATTTTACATTTAGAGAGAGCGAGGGAGAAACAGACAGACAAAACAGATACAGAAAGAGAGAGACGGGGACACAAAGAGACAAAGAAATATGCATGAAGCAGGTGAGTCACCATCAAACATCGGTCAAAAGCAACAAAATGGGAATTTGTTTTTGTTGATGACAAACATTCATTGTCATACTTTTGGTTGTTGTACAACAGTACTCAGACACTTTGAAGTGGAGGTTAACAGATCTAACGAATTAATCTTTCTTGCGGAGTTCATAAACAACAGTTTGTATACATGCATGTTAATAAATAAATATACACATAGGCGTTTCCCCTTTCATCTGAGCCTCTTTGATCAATAACGTGGAGGTTAAACAGGTTCAAAGAATGAAAAGAGATGAAAAAGAGCAACGTCTTAGTACCCCCCCACACACACACACACACACACATATTTGCACAAACTGTTTATATAGTTGGTCTATCATCCTAAGCTTTGAGGTATTGCATCAGAACGAGGATTAAAGTACACAAAACCATTACTATGGCACACACACACACGGTCTCCTATCAGGCAGAGCACATAAAAGGGACAGATGTCAAAGGAGCATGATGGGAGAAAATTGTCTATGAGAAAAGACCACAATAAAGGAATAATTGCACACGCCAATCTAACCATCATGGGCCCAAAGATAATGTAAACGCACACAAAAACATGACAAATTAAAGAGAGAAATTTATATTAGAGTTTAGATCAAAGTATAAACTAAGATGTACAGCCGTAAGCAGTCAGCCATTTGGCAAATCCTGGTATTCACAGAGGTTTTATTCTCTCCTCTCCCCCTCCGGTGAACGGCTAATGTGTGGTGTTCATGGTGGCGTGACACAGCTGCAGTGTGCTGGTCTGTCATCTCTGCTGGTTATTGTGTCTGAGATTAGCCTCTCCCATTCTCCCTAAAACCCTAAGGGCACTAGAGCCGAGACGATGGCTGTTATCACAGCGCGCACAGTCTTTATCTGGGAAGCTAAGATGACGAGCGAGCGCTGTCACATGCGTGTTTGGCTGCTCAGGTGCCCGTCTGTGACGAGCCCATGTGAGAAGCATGTGTGTTCATATGTGAAAGTGTGCGGTTTAGGATTTGAGTGTGAGGTTTGTTTTCTTTTCTATTCATTCAGATTATTCCATTTTAATTGAGAATATTGTTGAAATTATTTGTTTAGAATTTATTTTTTTGTTTTGCTTTTATTTTAATCACTTTTTCTTATGTTTTTATTTTCAGGTATACATATAATAATAATAATAACATAGTAATATTTTTAAGTATAATATAACAATTATATATTAATTGTATCATAGAATTATGCAGAGGTATTTAATGGGGTCATGCATACTTGCTATATTTTTATATAAAGAATATTTTATTATCATCGTGCTTATTATAATGTTTATTAATAAAAGAAAAAGTGTGTAATTTAAACTTAAAATGTAAGAATTAATGTATTAAAACAACAACAACAATAATAATAATAATAAGGAATACAATAAAAACATTTTTAAAGTCTCAGGTTTCTTAGTATTTTATTTCATTATTTTACATTTATTTAAAGTATTATTGTATGATATTACAAATAGAAATAGAAATATAATTTGAAACTTGAATAATAACAATGCTAAGGAATAAACAATATAAAAATAAACATTTAATTTTATTATTGTTTTTATTCACTATTATTACATTTACTAGATTTATATAGATTTATAGTATACACACACACACACACACACATATATATGTATATATATATTATAGCATAGTATTAAGAATTGTAAGTAATATAATAATATAATATATGATTATTTTGAAGTATTTCAAAAAAGGCCATACATTATTTGATAAATGAGCCCTACATGACTTGGTTTTGAGTGTCTGTTGCAATAAAAATTTACTGTAACGTTCTGATAAAATCGTCTGTGGTTTTATTAGTGTTGGAGCAGGGTTTACATAATCCTCCAGCATTTTCAAAAATAGCACAGGAAAGCAGTAATCCTTCAGAACAAAGGTGAATAAATTAGAATTGTCCCACTGAGCAGATGTTTATCATTAGACGGGCGATGTGACTCCGTCAAGACAGGCCTGTAATGAAACACTGGCACATGTTTAAAAGATGCTTAAAGGCAGCTGAAAGCAGAGCAGTCATGATAAACATCTTTAATTTACAGAACATCTAATTCCTAAATGTTTGACTCATACACTTAATTTGGCTGCGGATTCATTACTTACCATTTCCAAACTGATGGAGCCCCCACCCCCCATTTACAGCCCATCTTTCTCTCCTACTCCCCCTTTCTCTGTCTTCCTTTTTCCCTCTCCATCACACGCAGCCCTTACTGAAAATTAGCCCAATTTAGCCCATCACTAATGGCCCCGGTGCCCGTCGTCCTACAACTAATGGCACTGGGTCTTTTCCTTCATTTATGACCAGTAATTAAGTCTCTGTTGTTTCAAAGCAAATTTGCACACTAAGAGCCCCAATTTTTAACAATTATTTTTGTCGTGCTCATACGACGTGGCTTTTAATTACTGTATAAAAAAAGCAAGCACCTGGGACTGGAGCCTCATGAGTGATTCATGATGATGTGGAGGCAGATTCAGAAATATGAACAAATATTTAGCAATGCGCTTGCGTCTTTTATGTGGACTCAAGTTGATTTTCCATGTGACGTTTTTAAATAGGCATTTCAGTAGATAAATGAAAAATGCAAACAAACATCTTATATGCTAAAATTAACCTTAGGAATCATTACTTGTCAGAGAGTAGATGGTTTTGTTTGAAGTGATTTAGTGTTGCGGCAGCAGTCCCTCTGGAGCAACCCGAGGTTAAATGCTTTTATGATACAATTATCCTCTCGAGACCCAGCTATTCATTTTTATGTCTAGAGCACTTTTTTTTAAATATATATATATATGTCGGAGACTATTCTTGATAGTTTTACATCCTATATAACGTATGTAATACAATATAATGTAATATAAAATAATACAATATAATTGTAACGATCAAGCTGGATGTGCCAGCCCAGCTCTGGATGGCACTCCAGTGCCATGTGAACTCTATGTCTTTGTCTCTGTTTTCATTTCTGGACTCATTTCTATGAACTCATGTCTCCGCCCATCCTATATGTTGTCACGGTTTCTCATTCATGTCTCCACCCACTCATTTGTCGTCCTATCAGTATGTGTATTTAAATCCCCGTTTGTCTCTATGTAATCGCGGTTCATTGTACTGTCGTTTTGGAGTTTACCCTGCGTTTACCTGTCTTGTTGTTTTGCCGTTGTCGACCTCGCCTGTTTCCCAGACTCTTGCTCTCGTCTCGCTCTTCTTTGGATACTGTTTACCCCTCGCCTGACTCACGCTACGGACGTTGGTTTACGATTCTGCCTCGCCTCTGATGTTGATGTTTGCTGGTGATGACCCTGCTTGTCTTTCCATGCTCGTATCCTCCATCGTAACAATAATACTATGGAATATAATATAATATAATAAAAGTCAATAAAATAAATATTAAAATTTTTTGAAATAAACTAATTGTTTACTAAAATGAACACTTTTTGCTAAGACAACGTTTCTCATTTTAATTTAGTCTGACTAAAATTACTAAAACTAAAACAAACAAAAAAATTTTGTAGACATAAAAATTAAAGCTACACAAAATGGCAAAAACATAAAATTGCTAAAAACTAACTGAAACATAATTGGCTCAAAATAGTAATATAAGCTCAATATAATCTTGATGATATTAAAAATAACATGTAATACTAATTACACTAATTACATGAACATGGTATAATAATTTCGGTGTATATTTCATTTCGTGAGAAAAATGAAAACGCAGAGTGACACGAAACATGAACTTTGAAAGAAAATAATATAATCTTTATATTTTGAAATCTCACTTTCTCGCTGTTTCTTTGTAATTGTGAAATTAACTGAATTCTGAGTGAAAGTTGTTTCTATGCTGTTAGTCGAATAATGTATAACGTACACAATATGATATCACAGCAGTATAATATATTGTTTTTTATATTTTATATAAACACATCACAAAAACAAACACTTTATGTAAACCTAAATGCCGAAACCTTTTTTGTTGGGCCTCAGAGAGGGTTATAATGGAGCTGGACTGAGATCAAATTAACTCTCCCATTTCTGGATTACACCTGTTTGGGAATCTTGGCAGCTAACTACTAAGTAAAAGTAACATCTGCTTATTTACATATTCAAAGCAAGCTAATTACGAAAGCAAGAGCCATCCTCAACACGAAATGCCAATGAGCAACGTGCGCTCGCATGTCGTTTCACCGGCAACATTTTTAGACACTATTCTTAGAATTCAATAGAAGCTTAACTTCCAGCTAATTGACTTAATTGCTTATCCTCGTACCTCAAAATTAGTATGATCTCAGAGCAGAAGTCCTTTCTGTGCATTTGTGCGAGTACAAATCGAGTATGTCATTTTTAGTTACTGAGTCAGAGCGTCATAGTCATCAGCATATGAGACATGACAGGAATACCTGAAAATGTGTAGCGAGGCAAAAGTGTATCCGTGAGTCAGACTCTAAACACAGCTGCTACAGCACCAACAATTCTTTAACAACTTGTGTTGTATTATTAAATTACGTTTAAGATAAAGCTGCAATTGTTTTACCAAGATGTACACACTTAAAAATAGTTCATTTGCATCTATTATCCACAAAAATGGTTCTTTTAAGAACTGTACACTAGGAGTAGGAACTAGGGTGGTCCCCTGAGAACTAAATTTTGCCCTATAGGGTTAGGGTTAGGGATGCATATGGCACACAAAACTAAAAGCATTCAGGAGGTTTGAAGTCATCATCTGATTGAATTCTACAGAATTTCATGGGAGGTGTGTGTTGTGTCCTTTAACATTCTGCCTGGAAACAAAGATGAATAAGAACACAATGTTCACCATCCAACAATGTTTGTGTTTACAATTAGCAAGATTTCAAAAGGAATGTGTCAAGTTCACGGTACAGACTCTTCAAAATACATCCAAGGTGTTTTACACACTGATCTGTTATTGTGGAGACTTTTGTTTACGTCCCTAAATATGATGTCATCAGTCAGAAGGTCTGGCTACATGAGACTATATGACATGTGGCTAATCAATGTATAGTTTCTATTGTGCTGGGTTAGACTCTGCTCCAAAGTAGGAGTTATTTTAGTCCCAGTCCCCCAAAAGGCATTCCTATAACCAAAATGGTAAATTCCTGCAGTGCAAACACAGTAAAAAGCAGGAGCACATGCCATACAAAACACCCGCCATTTTTGAAAAGCTGCATAGAGACATAAATGTACTCCACAAACATGGAAAATAGTGATAGATGGATCAATGGTGAATTCCAGATACTTCTCCATCCTTCAACCTATAGTTTGTGAAGTTGCTGACTGCCGTGCTTAAATGATTTACTGTCGGCTGGTTTCAGAGTTCCTGTGGTGGTGCTAATGCTACCAGGAAAATGTTGTTCAAGAGGAATGTCCTGGTGGCTAGTTCCTATGACTAAGCTCTTAAAAGGGCCTTTTGCATTGTAGGAACCTTTAGTTCTCACAGCTATTAGTAGAAGTAGGCTAGCCACTTTTTGACGTGTTTGTGCTGCAGGACTAGGAAGGGATTTGGTTTTGGGAACTGTTTGGAGGAACTAAATTAGCTCCTACTTCAAAATAGGGTCTAAATCAGTTCTATAACAACTACCAGAAACATGTAAAAATATGTACTCTTTTGTCTTTCAATCATGTCAATTGTGCATTTACATTCCATCTCCATTATCAACCCTTGACACACAACAAAAACAGCTCCGATCACGGCGTCCTCCATTCACTGGTTGTTGACGTTTGTTAATTCCGCGAATAAAGTATAATGCAACCAGGAAAACAGAAATTGGTTCTCTAGGAACTACCATATGCTGGCTAGTTCCTAGAACTGAGTTTCTAAAACTACCCGGTGTGAAAGCCCCTAGTGAAAAGTAAAAAAAGAAAAGAAAAAAAAGAAAAACATGTTTCTATGTAATCTAAACAATCTTTTACACTGTCAAGAACCATGCAACACAAGGATTCCAATGTGCAGTGTTGAAGGTTCTTCATGGAATCAACAATGACAATAAGGAAAACTGCTGCGAAACTCCCATTTGAAGTGCTCTGAGATTATGTTTAATTACTTATCAAGGTGGTCAACTATACATGTAGAGCACTTCTTACAGGTTGCTCTGGCACCAGTGCTGGTATTATAAATGCACTGTACAGTGGGTACGAAAAGTATTCAGACCCCCTTAAATTTTTCACTCTTTGTAATATTGCAGCCATTTGCTAAAATCATTTAAGTTCATTTTATTTCCTCATTAATGTACACACAGCACCCCATATTGAGCTATCAGGGGAGAATAGCCTTGGTGAGAGAGATAAAGAAGAAACCAAAGTTCACTGTGGCTGAGCTCCAGAGATGCAGTCAGGAGATGGGAGAAAATTGTAGAAAGTCAACCATCACTGCAGCCCTCCTCCAGTCAGGGCTTTATGGCAGAGTGGCCCGACAGAAGCCTCTCCTCAGTGCAAGACACATGAAAGTCTGCATGGAGTTTGCTAAAAAAAAAAAAGCACCTGAAGGACTCCAGGATGGTGAGAAATAAGATTCTCTGGTCTGATGAGACCAAGATAGAACTTCTAGAACTCATCACCTGTCCAATACAGTCCCAACAGTGAAGCATGGTGGTGGCAGCATCATGCTGTGGGGGTGTTTTTCAGCT
>JAUMHE010000002.1:793188-815093 GCA_032359235.1 Enteromius mattozi | reverse complement strand
ATTTATGAACTGACTTTATGTGGGTTATTGTGTTTAATATATTTGTCCAGCCAAATCCCTGCGCTTTTGATCATTTCGATGCCATGGCCTGATATCAATTGGAAGAAATGACTTTTACATAATGACAATGGAAAAATATACCTCACGTGGAATAAAAAAGAAAGAAAGAAAGAAATCCCATGCGCAGGCTGTAAACTAGAGGCGTGATATTGCACGCGAGTCGTGGGGGTTGGTAAAAGAACCGTCATATGCTCGAGTTCAATTTGTTACATTTTCGAATTATAATCTTCTCTAAACCATTCAACATGTTTCAATGGAACCAAGCCTTGATATTCACTGATATTTGGTTAGACTGAAGCCAAATGGCTGGCACAAAGGGCGCAGGTGTTCCTCTGCAGGAAAGATGGCCGTGTATGCTAGTATTTTCTAGACGCGCTCGTTTAACTGGTTTAAATAATCGAGGCTGTAAATGGCGCGCATCTTCAATAATATGTCCATATTACCTCTCCTATTGTATACTTCTTTTAAAGCATCGCTAGGCCTGGAGTGTGATATTTTAACATGACCGTCCTCTTGTTTTAAGGCTCAAGCTTAGATAAAAACAGATTTGTATCAAATAGTAACAAATGTAAACATCTGGTGCAGTTATTTAATAAAATGTATGCTGATCGTGACGCAACAATGACAGAGACACACACATGCTTAATGAAGGCCTTGTGTGGGGGTGGGGATGTTGTCCCTATCATTCATATGACCCTGCCTTTACCAGTCGAGTGTAAGGAACAGTCCAGAAAGAATTTAACCTCATATTACTATAAAATGTAGAAAACGTACATTGTTTTGTTTTCTCTTTCATTTGTTCAATTGGAATTTGTTAGTTGGCCTTGCATAACAGGCCATAAGAGTACAGCACACATGTTTGGTGTGTCATTTAATCAAAATCAAGGTAATGGAATGACACACATTTAGCTTTAAATGAGATATTTAGCATCAGTGCAGCCATTAGTCTTAATGAAAATAAAACTAGTAAGATATTGGCTACACCCAAATTTCGAAATCGATTCGATTTAGAATTGAATCTGAAGAATTGTTTCTTATGCTTGTGCTTGGATGATAGATAGATAGATAATAAAAATCTTGAGTTGCAAGAATGTTACTTTTATGTTCTGATTATAAGAACTATTAAAATGATACACATCACTCAAAGCGAAGTGCAAATCAATCTTTTTCATGTCAGTGAAGGTGAGAGGAGCCAAGACTTAATGTCTAAATATAGACTGTTGTAAATGACAAGGAGCAGAAGTAAATGGGAACGAAAAAAGCCTGGTAAATAATAATAAAAATATGGTAATCTTTATTCCTAGCTCTTTTACTCCATTTAAATATATATATATATATATATATATATATATATAAAAAGATCCCAATAGAAAAAAAGTCTTTCCTTTCTTACTAAACAGGGATTATTTCTAGGGATCCTTCAGAGGTGACCTTTATACAGAATTTTGTCTTCCTCTGGTGGCTGAGATTGGCATTAGCAATGAGACTTCTTCAAAATCCCTGTTTAC
This sequence comes from Enteromius mattozi, assembly GCA_032359235.1. Classification (NCBI taxonomy): domain Eukaryota; kingdom Metazoa; phylum Chordata; class Actinopteri; order Cypriniformes; family Cyprinidae; genus Enteromius; species Enteromius mattozi. The sequence goes on along the minus strand of JAUMHE010000002.1, from coordinate 813,525 downwards.
TTATAATTTCTGTCAGTTTAATTAAAATATATTTACTTTGGTTTCACAACAGTATTTAGAAAGGATAAAATAACAAGCGAGCGAGTGAACAGCTACAGTACATTTAACTAAATAATGTCGTTTATTTTCATGCGACCGGTTCTTAGCATCAGATAGCAGTAACAACATGTGATTGTATGTCATCTTGCTGCTATGATGATTATGACCAATCAAATAGGTTTTTATTCTAACTTATTTAGTAGTAAATTTGTATTGTAATCACAATTAGTGCAAAGTCAGTGTACTAATAATGCACCTCAGTAATACTGAAGTTGTATGTTGGTTTGCAGGTCTGGCCCAGCCCCCGCAGGCGCCCCCGCCCCAGAAGGAGGTAACCAGCCTCCTAACCTCACCAGCAACCGTCGCTTACAGCAGACACAGGCTCAGGTGGATGAGGTGAGCGAACCCCATCTCTTTGTCTTCTTTCGTCTATAAGTGCATTGTCAGAACACACGTTTATTACACCTTCTTCGTGTTTTAGGTGGTGGACATTATGCGTGTGAACGTAGACAAGGTTCTGGAGAGGGACCAGAAGCTGTCAGAACTGGATGATCGGGCTGATGCCCTGCAGGCTGGAGCCTCACAATTCGAGACCAGTGCCGCCAAGCTTAAGAATAAATACTGGTGGAAGAATGCCAAGGTAAACAACATAAAAAGCGCCTTGAGTAAAGCTGAAAAAGGCAATGGATTTTCATAACAACACACCTAAATCGAGCAAACAGCTAACAGTAAATCTCAAATCAGTATACCTCTTTGAAATTAAAGTCCTTTATCATTCTAACACCTTTGTGTTACACGGTGTTATTTGCATTCACTGCTTAAAATTGTATATTTTTTGAAATAATATAAAAACAGTACCTTAAAACAAAAAGTAGTTTATAATAACACATTTTTTGATCTCATGTTTGAACCATAGGTCTTCATAGTCTACTTTTTACTGCTTTTCAACTTATTCTCTCTCTTTTTGCCTCTTTTCTTTAGATGATGATTATCCTGGGGGTGATATGCGTGATTGTCCTCATTATAATCATTGGTAAGTATGAATGTATAAAAGTTTGTAAAAGGAAATTCAGTTTTAAATTGGTAATTTGCCACTGGCAAGATCAAATCTGGCTGTCTATCTAGTAGAAAGGCATGTTTTATAATCAGCGCTGCATGACTAGAGAAAACAGAAAAAGAGAGGGCTGTGTGCTAAAAAGGTAGGGAGCTTCAACACCCATGCTTCACTGGGCTCAATCTGACTGTCTGTAGGTGGGATATAAAAATGTGTAAATACAATCTGCAGTTTTAACAAAAGCCCTGGAGCTGTCAAAATATTTAGCATTTTGTGCCATGCAGCAGACTTCAGCTGAGCAGTAAGCCTAACATGAAGACATTAAATGCATTGTAACAATACAAAGCTGTTTGAAAATCGGCAAACTTGTCCTTTAAGCGCTCTTTACAGTCAACTTGGAATTTGTGTTTGATTTCACAAACCGGTACAACCAATTAAAACCACATTTCCACCATCTTCAATATTCCAACACAGTCTCATGACCAATTCGTACGTATTTTACAAAGTGGCTAATTCGTACAAATTCGTACGACCTCACTTGTACAATTTTGTACAATTTGTCTAAACCCCAGTGACAGGTAGGTTTAGGGGCGGGGTTACGTGTAGGTCATTTATACAAATTCATACGAACTGGCAACTCGTAAAATACCTACGATTTAGGAAAAATCATACGAATTTGTATGAATTAGCCACCTTGTAAAATATTTATGAATTGCAGTGAGATTGAGCTGAATATTGTCATACAATCGTCACATTTTGCCCCCTAGTGGCAGTCACATGGAATGTTAAAATAATCAGCTGTTACACAGATTTTATTCACCATCGTAAAATGAATGAATAATAAATGTGAATATATCCAGACAAAACAAATTACAGCCAATATATTTGAAGGAAAAGTAGGTTTTCTGGGGCTAATCAATGTAAAAAACAATTCTAAGTTCATTTCTGACTATATAACTGCTGTGGCTGGTGCATATAGTCTAGCTGGAAAACATCAAATATTTTAATACTTGTCAAAATACATCAGAAAATTCGGCATACGCATATGATTAAACTCCAAGCCTCTCCCATACTATTCTGCATTAGAAATGAATGACTTCCAGTCTGTCCTTTGTCTTGGATAGTAAAAAAATGGCTAAAGTAGAAAAGATTATATTTCATATCACATATTATTTCTCAAATGTTGACGATAAATCTGATCTGTTTCTCTTCACAGTGTACTTCAGCACCTAAAGCGCGACGTTCCTACCCCACTCTGAGCTCATGAACGCCCCAATTCCAAGCCACAGAAAAATCCCTCCCAAAAAAAAGATGAGAAAAACGACTTCTCACAACACTCGATTTATTTGCCCTCGAAGAGTCTAAATCAGCCCCTACCCGAGCCCCCTTGCCCCCTGCCTCCACTGCCTCACAGCTGGGCCCCTGTCACTCCTCGTTCGTCCTGTCCGTGAGTGTGTGGCCATGTCTCCTCTGTAAATACCTCCGGCTTTTCTGAAATACTGTTCATACTCCAAACTGATTACTTGTGACAACCGATAAAAAAGAAATCACAACTCTTAGAATACGATAAGATTATACAGTATATATATATTCCAAATGTTCTTTGTAGAGTTTTATTCTGATATAATGGTTTTTGTAGTTTGTGTGTGAGTGTGCATTTGTATATTTTTTTAAGTTTTGTAAGACTTCTTTTGCTTCAGGTTTAAACTACTGCCTCTTAATCTGGGTGTTTGTATCTTGCACGCTCTATTTCATTCTATCTTGCTCACTGAGTATTGGTGTATTTTTGCACAAGCGATAGACTCCCTTAACTGAGGTACTCAATCAATATCCCCAATTTGTTCTTTGTCACATGCACTCTATCTCAGACCTACACATTGCCCCCTCAACCCCCTTTCTTTCTTTCTGTCTTTCTTTCTCACCAACAGTACTTACTCTTTTAGTGAACTGCCACAACAGACTGGACCAATGACTGTAGATGTTTATCTTAATTTAATGCTTTTAGTGTCTTATCTCTTAAACATTCCTTAATAGCAGTGTAGAATTATGCTGTCTATCAAATAAAGTAAGTGTATTTATCTTAAAGAATTCCAAAATAGGTCTTAAACAACCTCAAGTACTTGTAACGCAGTCAAACAACCCAGCGGACACAAGACATCAATATAACATCAGGTTAACGTAAGATAGATCGCGTTTTGGCTAAGAATGAAATTCTGGTTGACGTCAACATTCGACGGCAATTTGACGTTGACTTAACGTTGGATTTTGGTTACACAACCTAAAAACAACAAATATTATTCATCTGTATTAGACGTTGAATTGGCTGAATTTTGGTCGCCCGATGTTGCAACCAAAATTTAACCAAATATCAATGTCTTATGATGTCGAGTGCCTGCTGGGTAGGTTTTGAAAGGGATGGCGAAGTAATTAATCGCGCATGGATCAATTGCACTGTATAGGCGAAAAGATTTGAAAGTGTTAGTGCTATTTGAACTGCAAATCAGTTCAACCCTGATTCATTCTGCTGGTAAAGATTTTGAAACCCAGAGAGATTCAAGGCTGAAAAGGGGAAATAGTATCATGCACAAAAAGCTTGTTTTTGATGGCGCTTTTTAACTGGTTAGACTGCAGGTGCGAATGGGAGAGAACCATGTGCTGTGTTACTTCCTAGCAGCAGAACTACTGCCAAACGATACACGAGTTCATCCGTCTGAAAGCACACAGGTTGATCTTAACTATACTTCAACGCGAGGTAGTTTCGACAGCTGTGGTTCTCTCTCTTAAATCGAGTTACTGCCTTTAATTTAGTCTTTCTTTTCATTTTAACTATAGGTTCTATGCTATTTTCGTGTGCAAAGCGGTCAGGAAAAGGAGCACGTCGTTTCAGGACTTGACGCTGCTGCCATGTGCACAGCGAGCACCTTTGTGTCCCTCGCTATTATCCACCTCTCTGTGTGCCTGTTTGTTGAGTTCAGCTGCAGTTTACACACTGCCAAGCACCTGAGGGGACGGCTTTTTTCTTGTTGTCTTTTGTTTTTTTTCCACCGCGCTCTTCCTGGTTCGCTCTTGTGCGTATGTACGCCTCCATCAGCATCGCCCTTCAGTCTCATCCGCCCATTCTGTCGACAAAAAAAGCGAGCCAGGCGTGAAGTGTGCGTCTGCACGTGAACACCCCCCTCCCCTCCACATTTCCAACTTAGCGCCATTAGCGTTTCTTCTTTCACACATGATTCGGTTTCTAGCCGCCCGTCGTAGTGTGTGTGTGTGTGTGTGGAGTATTTCGGCTTCATCCTCACAGATTAGGCTGCTTAGACAGATGCAGGTAAAGAAAGGCTGTTCCCATGGCAACCTGCTCGCATACACAGGGGGGAGGGCATAGATTAGCTGATTGATTGTGACAGGGGGCGGGGCTGTTAAGGGGTGGGGCTAGAGAAATTATTCCACTGGTGCGTTTTTGGATTCCATATTAAGCTTAATGTTTGGAGCAGAATGAACTGTAATATTTTCATTCATTTTTTCTTCTTTAAAAGGAGATAGCCTTAGTTCATTTCATTTTTTTTTTACATCCCTGCATGCTCATTCACTCCTTTGTCCCACTCACATTGAGCTATTTTAATGAAAAATGACCAAAGACCATATTATATCTTGCTTATACTGCCAACTGCCATCAAAAACAGGTTAAGGGACAACATTTCCCCAAATCTCTGGTTTTTAAAAGCTCTCATCCAGCAAAAGGAAACAAGAAATCGCCCATCTCTCTTCAGGTCTATGTTTATTTTACTTGAATATTTAGTGGAGGTGATGGCTAACAGGAATTTGAAACCACAATCCGATGGACGTTTCCCCAGGCCTGATATCTAAACAATAATAGCACAACTTCTCCTTTAGGTCTTTATCTGTAATGCTGAATATAAAAAATGGAACTATTTCTTTGTAGCTGTTTAAAGAAGAAAAAAGACAAAAAAATCTATATTGTTTTGTGTCGTAGTGTGGGCTTCATCTGGGGGAAGGGGGTCCTTTTTTTTTATTTAGATTTAAGGCATAAACAATCTGGAATTAGAATAAGATGTAAAACAGATAAACTATTTATTATGTTAGGCAAATATAAGAATTTTCTCCCAGGGGTTGTCAACAATTTAAAGGGGTCTATAACTAACTATTAGACAACATGCATTGGGGTAGGACTCAAACATGACAAATTAATCAAAGCATTCAAGATGCTTCACAAATTGAAAGGATTCTAATAGCGCACTACTACAAATAATGTATGTGCTTTTCTGTTTTTCTTTGCGTGAGTGTTTGAAGACATTTTCTTTTGTCTTGGCACTTGCTGTATGTTTTGTTCAAAACCGCGTGGGTTGAGAGGGACGGTGGGAGTAGTTTTGTCACGCCAGCCTGTTAAAGATGCTGCGTCTTCTTTATTGGGAGGGAACCAATGAAGACACAGAACTTTATGGGCTCAGGGCCACAGTGATTTGTCCATTGCTCACGTCATACAGTTGTTTAGTCTTCAGTTGTTTACTTTATTTTAAGCAGAAATTAGTTAAGGCTTCACAGTGGTGCTCTGTGGCACAGCTTCATTGTGCTTAGTTAGGAGAGGGTGAATTTTTTTAAACATATATAAATATAATTTAAGTTCAAATATAAGAACGGTGACCTAAGATATCAAAGTAATACTGGAAAATGAACCCTGCCTTATTAAAGGTTAGCGTGTCAAAAGTTTTTTCAGAAGGCTTGTACAGACTGGGATATCAACTTCAGTTGGTTGCTATTCATTCAGAGATCTTTTGAATGAAATGTTATGGTGTTTTACAACAGTTTGATTCATTGTTGAAGGTTTTGAGACTGAATAAAATGTATAAACGAGCAGAATTTAAGGAGCTGATACGACAGAGCTTCGTGGAGGTCTAGAAATGCATCGAACCAAGAGCCAAGTTGCTGTATTAATAACAATTTGTGTTTCATTTGTGTATTTATTTTATTTATGGAGGTTCGTTTAGGGAGGGAGGAAAGCTGGAGGATTAGCATTACCCCTGTTCGCCTGGCCTTTTTGGAGGGACTAGGCTGGAGGATCATGGGTAATGCGGTCTTCAGAGTTTTATTTTATGTTGTTATTTTATTTTTTTATTTATTTGTGTCATAAGTTATAGTGGACTACATATTAAACAGAACGAAGTACATTGTAACAGGGAACCTTTTGGCAACCAGACATACATGAAATCAATTGTAGAGTAAATCTGTCAATGTCTATTATATGGATGACCATCTTGGGAAAATATATATATATATATATATATATATATATATATAAATATACATATATATATTGCAAAAAAAATGACAGTTATGATGACCTGTGTTTATTGTTCCGAGTTAGAAATTAAAATGTGTGTGTGTTTGAAAACAACATAAAAAATAACTATATAATAAAAATGGGTCTCTGTGGATTTTTTTTTCCATAAACTATTTAATATAAAATATCAATTTATTTCTTAATTTTAAGTATAAGTCTTTTTTTTAATAATCTCCTATAAAACAAGGCCAGCTCCAGCATTAGGAAAGGATTTTTACATGGAATAAATCCAAAGCTAAAATGCTTTTACCATAAACTTTTTTTTCAGTAAATCATTTTCAGCAAGTAAATATTTTCATCACGTAAAGTAACCTTTCCCTACTGCATCACTATTGCATTAATTTCTAATTCCAAAAAAAGTTACCACTGAGTGTCATGTAATACCACGGTTACCTTAAACATGTTCTATTCTAGAATTACATGAAGTTACATGAATATGAATTCACGACAGAATTACTGTATGATAATACTTTTTATGAAACACTCCAATAAACATGAAGTCAATATTAAGCATAAACTTAAACACACAATATTTCCAGTAATTTTGCATGCCTTGGCAAATCATAATTATGATGTAAAAAGTCATAAGACAAAAATAGGGCAAGAAATATATATATATAAATTATAAAAAATTTACGTATAATGTCGAAACTGACATAGGCCTATCTGACAATAGTCGAAATTATGACAAAAATCAAAAATTATGACATAATTAAAAAACTCGACTTTTTAATGCCCTAATCTTAATCTTTTATGTTTTAAATGAAACATCACCTACTGGTGCAAACCTGCAGAAAGGAAACAAACCCTAACAGGGATATGTAGATAGTCATCTGTTTATTATCATAAAATACCATCTTCAGGGTGATTAAAAAAGTTGTCGCTCAGTCAGGGACAGGGTTTATGGCCGCTGACTATTATCTTGTGCCATGTTATTACCATCTGATGCCACATTTATAAAAGTATGGCACCGCCCTACATTTTTTAAAAGGGATGTCAAAGGCTTTTAAATCAGCCTAAACACTGGTCAAATTTGAAATTAATAGTTAAAATAATATTTTACTTTTTAAAATAATATTAGCATCCTGCCATGTAGCCTACCGTGGCCGTTTGTTCAAAGCACTCAAACGATAAACACACATCGTCGTCCACAAATGTGTCCAGCTCTGATCTACTTACACACCGTGTGTCTGAGCCGCAAGCGAAGGGAAATGCAGTCATGAGACGGAGATTTTACACAGTAATAGCTGGCATGGCCCTCACACGCCCTCATGTGTCAACTGCAGGTGGACGCACACGCTTTGTGAGCAAGAACACAAGAACACGAGGAACGGAGCGACTCCCACCGCGCGCGATAAACGTGTACCCACTAAAAAAGACGCGCAGTTACAAACGGTAGCATTTTAACGGTGCAAACATAATTATTCTTAGAATAGAACTCAGCCTTACTTATATGACTGTCATAAAAAAAAAATAAGTGTGTTAGTCTCATATGCTATAAGCAAAAATACATCATGCGTCTCTATAGCAGGTAATACGGTTTGGGAAAGGGCAAATTAGGTCTCGCTGTTCTCTCACGTCCACACAGTTTAGATGCAGGCTTTGCTACAACGTGACAAAGGAGCGCCTAGCAGTCATAGCCCTGCCCACGTGTCCAATAGCAGCGCGAGTTTTTCGTTGGTGGGCGTGGTTTACACGTAGTAGGCGGAGTGAGGGCAAGTTGGGAGCCAATGAGAGACTGTTTCGGGAGTTGCTGAATACACGTGAAATTTGTTCCCAAAGCAAGAGTGGTGATGGTGTCCGTACACGGGTTAGTGTCAGACAAGACCCGAGTTTTAGTACTGAACTACAGTATTGCACATGCGTCTATCCGTATACAAGCTCGGAAAAACAGGCTAAACTTCACTTCGGAGCAGCTGTGGGAGAATTTTATAAGGTAAGAAAAGCTGCATTTCGTCCTAATAGTTGGATCAGTGCTATCATAGTCTTCGTAGGTATGAATGACATTTTAGTCTGTAACTTAGTTGTCAATGGAAAATGCGTTAAACTTTTAAACATGTCGCTTTTAGTCTATATTTTTGTTATTTCCTGATGGCACTACGAATCTTTGATCAATGGTAAAAAATATTTTATGGAAATCCGTATCTAAAACAGTGCTGTTGGGATGACCTTTGTATATAAGACAGTTTGCATGGTCCGTTGAGTGTATTATATTCCAGTATATTTTTAACAACAACTTGATTGTTTCAAAGATGTAATGTGCATGGCTGTATGAAAATACATCTTATTTTCAATGTTTGTATGACGTCAGTAATTCCACAGGTCTACAGATAGAGGGCTCGCATTCATCTAAAACCTGTTCTGTTATTATAGTTTATTACAGTCAGATCATCGGTAAAGGACTACATCACTGAGTCTCCAAACTGATGATTGTGTTAACAAAATAGCAGTTAACATATTTATAACTTTGTTTCTTTTTTAATTTACACATTTATAGTGATATTCTATAAAGCATACTACTTAATGCAAGATGCATTGATCTGGTATATGTATTAAAACCGAAACTTGTCAGGCTAAGAAAAACAGATGAAAAAAAAACAATACATCAGGAGGGGAAACCCTACCAATATTTCAGTTTCAAGTTTATGAACTTAAGTAGTTATCTTATGTATACATCTATAACTACTGTAGGGTAAAAAAAAGAAAGATAACGTTCATATATATGTGTTTGGGAAATGCAGCCCTGGACCACAAATTTAGTCTTAAACTGCAGTTGAGTAATTTTCTAAAGCTTAATAACATAATAAAAAACATGATTCTTAATAATGTAAACTTTATATATATATATATAGGCTAAACATCAGTCATATTTTATGAACACTTGATCAAAATGACTTTATCAAAACAAGTGCAATGCAAATCCATCATTGTAATATCATTATAGGCCAGGATTAAAAGGCAGCACTCAGATTTATACACTAAGTTTCAGAACTGATACATTCACCATTGTCTGTGTGCAAATTTGTCGAGTCTCTTCATATCTCCAGTTGTGAAATTGTTGATAATCCAGTTTTCATCATTATTTCCCATCAGGTGGTTTGCAACTTCAGGGACTATTAATCAGATACATCCAGGACAAACGGACAAAGAAAATTTCCCCGCCCATCCACATTTAAGCACAGCAGATATTCAGGATAAGCAAGGACGCTGTGTCAGAAGCCCCTTTACAAATGCACAAGACAGATGTGATATAAATGCTTATTCTGCTTCATTATGAGTAATGACAACTTCCAAACACCAGTAACTTTCAGCACTCGTACAGGGAAGGGAACAGCACATAAGGATGAAGGGGAAACCCACATCAATGCTTCTCACAGAATGACCGACAGCCAGGCTGTTTGTCCCATGCTGGACATCTCCACAGTGGCCCAGCCGTCGCACTCAGATGACACAGATGCCCATTCCAGTGGGAATGACTCGGCCGAGAGGGAGAGCGAAGGACATATGGGGCGGGAAGCATCCACCTGTAGCTTCCACAATGGAAAGGGTTCAACCACAGAGACTACGGAAAGCAAGAGGTATGTGATTATTTAAACTTGAATCTTTTGACCATGAATTTTAACCATGATAAATATTATTAAGTTGAATATGTATACACTGCCATTCAAAAGTTTGAATCAAGCAAATAATAGATTTATTTAAGAGACAGCGGTTTTAAATGTTGTTCTTTTGAACTGTCTATTTGTCAAAGAATCCTGAAAATTTAGTATCATGCTTTCTACAAAAACATTAAGCGGCACAACTTTTTTCAACAAATATAATAAAAAAATAAATGTTTCTTGAGCACAAATCAGGATATTACAATGATTTCTGAAGATTTATGTGACACCGAAGACTGGAGTAATGACTGGAATAATTCAGCTTTGGATCACAGGACTATATTGTGTTTTACAGCATCATAAAAAGAGTTATTTTGAAGTGTAATAATATTTCACAGCTTTGGTGAACATAAGAGGTTAAAAAAAACAAAAAAAAAACATTTTTTAAAAACTTTTGACCAGTGGGTATACATATACACAGAAAAAGTAGCTTGAATCCTATTTTGGGAACAAATCTTCCCCAAATGTATATGTGTAAACCTTCTCTTTGAAGCACTTTAATCAGCAAAGAGATAAAAACAATGTCTGCCTGAGGGATTTTTACCTAAAAATAGCTTACACATTAAGTTTAAAAAACCAATTACGTGAGTTTGGTTTATCTTGATACGTTTTATTCGTGGAAAACCATTTTATTTGGAACTGGTTGAGGCGTTGGCATGATGATGCCTCGCTTGGTGGAGATTCAAATTACATGTAATTGTAAATGCAGTATTGTTTGGTTACATGACTTGTTTTTGTTCAAGCTCATTTTGAGATTATTGGCCAATAACTGTACCAATTTGGCTGACTGATATAAGCAGTCAGAATTAGTATCAGCTACAAAATCATACACTTTAGAGGTGTTCATGGCTGAAATTAAATGATTTGATTTCAAAATCTGAAATGTGAAATCCTGTATTGTAATAATTAAATTATATTAGAAATACTGGCTTAAATCACTCTTTAAAATGTCTCTCCTCAGCTCAAACGGAAACAGTCCCTCTCCTCCTAGCAGCTCGGTTTCGTATAGTCTTTTGAGTGGCAGCTCGGAGCAGGATCAGCCGACGTCCCAAGCAGCCAGCGGTGACCAGCCAGCCCGACTGGAGACCCAACGAGAGCTGCTGAAAGCTCTGCGTGAGCTAAAGATCCGCATGCCGCCGGATTGGCGCAGGAAGGGCCGATCAAGCACCCTAGCCTCCCTGCAGTACGCACTTAGCTGTGTCAAACAAGTCAGAGGTGAATAGAAAAACGAAACTTAAAGGGTTGCTCCACCGCAAAATGAATTTTTTGTTGTTAAACACTTACACCATGTCCTTCCAAACCAGTAAAAGCTTAATTTGTCACGACTGATGAAGACAAATTCATGAAAACCGGGAGGCTTCTGACTGTCCCATTGACTGTCAAGTAAATAACACTGTCAAGGTCCAGAAAAGTATGAAAGACATCGTCAGAATAGTCCATCTGTCCCAAGCGGTTCAACCATAAAGTTATGAAATGATTAGAATACTTTTTGTTCGGAAAGAAAACAAAAATAATGACTTTATTCAACAAATTCGGCACCATATCTTTACCGTAGTGCCATTTTGGAGAGTTCTTCTGTATCATCAGCAACACTTTTTCTATGTGTACACATTTTCTGTGTGTATTTACACTTTGATTTAAATGAAAACAGCGCATCTCTATGTCGGGTGGTGTACCAGCATGTGTGTGCCAATCAAAAGGTGTGTTTTGTTTGTTTGTAGCTAATCAAGAGTACTACCATCAGTGGAGCGTAGAAGAGAGTCATGGGTGTTGTTTGGATTTATCGTCGTTTACTATCGAAGAGCTAGACAACATTACATCAGAGTACACCCTTCAAAACACGGTATGAGCGGACAGGTTACCGAGTCTTACACTGAACACATACACTGTACACGTCAGGTTTTGAGTCTTCAGAAGCATTCATTCTTTCTCTGTTTTGTCTTAGGACACGTTCTCTGTGGCAGTGTCGTTCCTCTCTGGTAAAGTGGTGTACATCTCATCCCAGGCGGCCGCTCTGCTACGCTGTAAACCCGAGAGGCTGCAGGGAGCAGTTTTTTCTGAGCTGCTCGCACCTCAGGACGTCAGCACATTTTACAGCAGCACCGCTCCATGTCACCTGCCGCCGTGGTCCTCCTGCACAGGCACTAGTATGTGGAAGTTTTGACTGTTTAAATATAACAACAAAGCAGAAATCACACAATAACTTGTAAATCAGTTACAGATAGTTTTATTCCCCATAGACAGTTATATAGCTTCCATGCATATTTCCTCAGCTGTTTATTATGGCACACTTCAAGATATTTTGATGGGTGTGTATTTTTGAGGCAAAGTGTTTTATGGGTATAGTACTAAATTCTGATGGTCCAAAGTTCAGTCCCACTAAAATATGTCTTTTATAGGTGCAATGTGCATTTTTTTTATATCATTATTGCTACCAAATGGAATTGGTAACAGACAATAATTCCAAAAATAGCCCTGTCTTCCATTTTTCTGCCAAAAGGTACTTGTGTTAACTAGGAAATATCTGTAACAAAAAATACATTTTAAATTCTAAAATCAGCGTCAGATGGACACTGACACAAAGGAATCGTGGTGCTCCAGGGCTTGACTTTTTTTCCAAAGGAACCCATGTGCTCCTAAGTTAGTAGGAGTGTGTTAAAAAAAATTAGGGGTGCAATGCAAAGTTTTCAAATTATGTGTTTTTATCTTAATTATATAAGGGTTATACAAGCACAATTATATAATTTATCAGAACACAGAAAGTACACAAGGTTTTGAAATAATTTAGCTTCAGACTCTATTTAATTGGCTAATTATGTTATTATTTATAGTCCTATTAAATAAGTGTAGCCCTCCTAATGGGTTAAATAACATTATTAAAGATATGTTACTAAAGGCAGACACAAGACACAAATATATTGTCTTTTTTCAATAAGGTCCCATTAGTTAACATTAGTTAAAGGTATACGTTAACTAACAGTGTGCAATAACTAGTTGTTGCAGTAGTTAATATTCTTTGTTAACCTTGATTAATAAAAACACAACTATTTATTGTAAATGTTAGCTTCATTGAATAATATTAGCAGAAACAACTTTTGATTTTGTCAAGTATTATTAAAAGTCAAAATTAACTTAGATTAAAAGAATTGTATTTATTGTTATTATTATTATTATTATTATTTTCAAATTTGTAGATATTTTTTTAAGTTAGGTTAAATGTATGCTGGGGAAAGGAATATTTATTAAAGCCTCATTTTTGTGCAGCCTCACAGGTGGACTGTGCCGAGGAAAAGTCAATGTTTTGTCGGATCAGCAGAGGCAGGGACAGCGATGGAGAAGTGAAGTATTACCCCTTCCGTCTCACACCATATCAGCTGACCCTGAGGGACTCCGACACGTCCCAACCTGAGCCCTGCTGCCTCCTTATCGCTGAAAAAGTTCACTCCGGCTATGAGGGTAAAACAAGACTCAATGTCAAATATTTTACCATTCAAACGTTTGGGATCAGTATCATTTTTTTTAAACCACAAAAAAAAGAAATAGGATTTTATTTATTTTATTTCAAGAAGCGAATGTCTTTTTTTTTCAGGACTAGTAAAAGCATGTTATATAAATGCTGTTTCCGAAATGGTTTCACGGTTATGAAAGTGTAATCTTAACACAATAATATTCATGTTGACAAAAAACTGGTCGGTTTTATCTGTTAAGAATAGATTATAATTGCTTAGGAAATTTTTAATGTGTCTCTTTAATTACTGAGACTGCTCTTGGCGTCTGTAATTACTGAAAAATAACCTTTATGTAAGTGTAATACTGACACTTAATTAACAACAATTTGCATTTAGTTGTTTTCTGTCTGTTCATATGAATTTCCGTGTTTTTTTTTTCATAACAGCACCTCGCATCCCAGCAGACAAGAGAATTTTTACCACCAGTCACACCCCAAACTGTCTGTTCCAAGAAATTGATGAAAGGTTCGCGTTTTTGCCTAGAGCTGTCTCACACATTTACCGTTTATGTCTTTTTGGAACAGTTGCATAAACGTTCTTTGCTCTCATTCTTAGGGCAGTGCCATTATTAGGTTACTTACCTCAGGACTTGGTTGGGAAGCCGGTGCTTGTTTACCTGCATCCAGAAGACAGACTCCTTATGGTGGCCATCCACAAAAAAAGTGAGTCACTCATTTTGGGTATATGTACAATTCAATGGTGAATGTTTGTGTAGCAGAACTCACTGATCTAGTTTCCGTCCTCCCTTCATCAGTTCTTCAGTATGCAGGGCAGCCGTTCGACCACTCGCCCCTGCGCATGCGTGCACGAAGCGGGGAGTACTTGACCCTCGACACCAGCTGGTCATCCTTCATCAACCCCTGGAGCAGGAAGGTGGCTTTCATAGTGGGACGGCACAAAGTTCGAACGTAAGTGGATGCACTTTATATAGCAAATATACTAGCACAAAAAAAATCAACATCTCTGCAAAAGCATAGCTATACATTTACTTTTGGCTGGGCAGGTACTCTCGTGACATACTCATGAGCTGAATCTGAAATCTACTCAAAGAAAGCAGTGTAATGCTACACAAACATGACGGTTCGGTACGCAGCTCGGTATGTTTTCGGTACAGTGGAGGGAAGTTTTTATTTATTAAATTAAACAGTGGTTTACTGAAGAAATAGCAATTTCTTTAAATAAATTCAAATATAAAAGTTTTCTTAACAAAAAATTAAACTATAGGGAGGCCCTTTCACATTACTATACGGTTGCAGTTAACAACAGCGCCCAAACTTAAATTTAAATTTGAAATATAATAATCAACACTCAGCTTAAGAAAAAATTGGACACTGATGTCTTGCGAGAGCTAAATGAAATGCTAAGTGAAGCTGTTTTTTGACATCTTTCCATGGTTCAAACACTGATTAAGCGATTACATGAGGCATGAAATGATCATTCATGTTTATTTCGCTTTAAAACTATTAGTAAAGAGGATGATGATGATGATAATCATCAGTGATCGCTATTATGATCGCGCTCACTCGTACTTCACGCTGCAGTTTAAAATGGTACACCCATACATCTGTTGTGCTACATCAAAGAGCACCAAAAAGGCAATTATTGTTTGAATTTCCTGTAAAAAATGACATAACTTATAAGATGGCACTTTGTTTCTTATCGAATGCAACAAACTGAAAGTTTCCAATAAAGTTCCACTCATGCAGTGGTTAAAACAGTGCTGTATTTGTTCGGTAAACATGCGTACCAAACCAAAAGACCCGTACGTTTTCGGTATGAATTAAATTTTGGTGTACCGTTATACCCCTACTTTTGAGTGGACTCATCTTCCATCACTTCCTTTCTGTAGGAGTCCACTGAATGAGGATGTGTTCACTGCCCTGGAGGGCGGGGATGTAAGAACCATGTCCCCAGATGTGCCACAGCTAAATGAGCTGATCCACAAGTTCCTGGTGCAGCCCGTTCATGCCAGCAGCTCACAGGGGTACGGCAGTCTGGGCAGCAGTGGCTCACATGAGCACCAGCAAAGCGCCACTTCCTCGTCTGAGAGTAATGGACATGCTTCTGAGGACCAGATCAAGCCCAGAAAACCAGTGAGGAAGATTTCTCTATTTTCAGTCCAGAAACATGCAATGACTTCCAATGTGTCAACCTTTATTTCCTCATTTATTTATTTCTAGATGACATTTGAGCAGATTTGTCAAGACATGCACATGGTTAAGGCCAGCGGGCAGCAGGTCTTCATTGAATCCCGAAACCGGTCGCCAGCTCTCAAACAGACTAGCTTAGGTAAACATTGTTAACATTTTATTAATAATGACCTATCTATTTAGAATCAGATCACAGGCTTGTTACCACATTTTAAGTGACATGATTCCTGTCATATGTTAGAAGCACTGGCAAATGCAGCAGACACTGCAGAGGTCACTGCTAGAGAAGGTCTGGCGAGTTTAGCGCTGTCAAGTCCACCGAGGAAGGAGCTGCCCACAGTCTACTCATACCAGCAGATCAACTGTCTGGACAGCATCATACGGTGAGTCTCTCATCTGTGTGTCTGCCTTAACCAGTGTTAAAGGCATAGTTCACCCAAACATAAAAAGTCATTCCAACCCAGACTTTTGTTATTTTTTTTGATGAACGAATAATTTTAATGAAATCTGAGAGCTTTCTGACTGTGCATAGACAGCCATGCAAGAACCATATTCAAGCGGTTCAACATCAGTTATGCAAAGAAAACAAATATAACAACCTTATTCAAGAATTTCTTTTCTTTGTGTCAGTCTTTGACGTGCTTTCACAAGAGTACCACAATGAATAAAGACATTATTTTTGCTTTCTGTACACAATGTATTCTTGTAGCTTCATAAAATAGCAGTCAAACCACTGATGGCACATGTTCCTATTTTAACGATGCCCTTACTACCTTTCTGGGCCTTGAACTTGGTTGTTGCATTGCTGTCTATGCATGGTTTAGAAAGCTCTCGAATTTCATCAAAAATATCTTAATTTGTGTTCAAAAGAACAAAGGACTTTCGGGTTTGGAAACACACCAGGGTTCGTAACTCATGTAACTCATTTTAATTATTGGGTGAACAATCTCTTTCAAAGGATTTATTTTGTGTGCCTTTATTTTTATATATCGCAATTTATGTCAAGAGACAAAAATGAATAAAGATTGAATAATTTTGTGTAGGTTGTATGTAAGGTATTAATATTGACTATGTTATTATTTCGTTGTCTTGTTCAGATATCTGGAGAGCTTTAATGTCCCTGGCACAGTGAAGAGGAAATGTGGCTCATCTTCCTGTACAACCTCTTCTACCTCAGAGGATGACAAACAAAGGGAAGGGACTGGAGCAACTGAAGGTTAGTAAAGGATTGCTAAAGTATAACGTATTTAGAAGCCCAAAGGAACAGACTCATACAACCAACGACTACTGGTATTCTTTCAGTATCAGCTGTATGTTGTGTGTGTAAATATATATATATATCTCAAATTCACTATTCCATTTAGACATGGCAGAGACTCATATGGTGACCGAGGGTTCAAAGGTTGTCCCTGCAGCATCAACGCACCCCTTAACCCCTCTGGCTTTGCACTGCAAGGCTGAAAGTGTTGTCTCGGTCACTTCCCAATGCAGTTTCAGCAGCACCATTGTTCATGTTGGTGACAAGAAGCCACCTGAATCAGGTCTGAACACTTTTCCAGGTTTTCTTTTCATTAACCTATGTACATGGTTTGTCTTATTTGTATGAAATGACAGACTTTGCAAACTCAAATCAAGCAATCTACTCTGGTTTGATCTATATCCAGACATTGTTACAATGGAGGAGCCGCCAACCACCCCAACCCCTTCCACATCAGCCCCACCCACCTCCATCACCTCTCCCATGCCCGTGAACGCCCAGCAGGCCATGTCCCCTACGGCTGCTCTTCCTGAGAAAGAAAAGGAGAAGGAAAGAAGAGGTGGAGGTAATGCCGGAAAAGGCCTCACGAAGGCGGTGTTATCTGCACACACCCAGCAAGAAGAGCAAGCTTTCCTCAACCGTTTCAGAGACATCAGCCATCTGCGGCTGGTCCAACCCTGCGGGCCACCACAGCGCAGACACTTGTCTACGCCTGGAGCAAAAGGTAACAGCTTTGAATAGTTGTTGATAAGATGAATTTGTCTGACTTCCTTTACCTTCACCTTTAATATTTGGTTTGTGCCGTCTAGAAGTGAACAGCTCCCAGAACTATCCTTCTGTGGGCAACAGCAGCATTCGTCGGCATGGTAGAGGTGGGAAAAGACGGAAACACCAAGTAGATGGCAGCACACCAGACAGTCCCTCCCCCTCTGGATCTAGCCCCTATAGAGGATCCAATCCTGCAGCAGTAAGACCCAACCTCCCAACCTCAGTCCAGCAATCTTCCACCTCTTGGCCAACATCTGCGGCATCCCATACTAGTGGTGCTCCAATGATGACCTCCTTTCCCCCAGGCTACATGCCTATGTTCCCCATTTCATCACCTTTCTCGATGCCCCAAATGGTAACAGATCCTTCCATGCAGGCAGGAGTCCCTAGATTCCCCATGCAAGGCTTTCCTCCAGGGATGCCACAAGTCATGACCTTCATGTTGCCCAACTATATGTTTCCACAACTCGGTAATCCAGGACCACAGTTGAACCCAGTCAACTCGCAGCTCGGTGGGCAACTCCCTGCCCAAATGAACCCCTTGGGCCAGTTCCCTTCCACTATTGTTGGTTTACCATCATTCAATCCTCCAATGGGACAGTTCAATCCACTGGGCTCCCAAATGAATCCTGCCATGCCTACAATGATTCCCCAACAATTCTACAACCCAAATCCTCTGTACACTTTCCCCAACTCTCCATCAATGCCAGCAGGAAACGCCAATACTGCCCCACATGGGCAGTCTCGCTCCAGCACACCCCAGTCCACTGGGCAACAGACTGGCGATAGGGAAGGGACGGGATCTCCTCTGTTTCAATCCCGATGCTCCTCCCCACTCAATCTTTTACAACTTGAGGAACTGCAAAGCAACAGAACAGACACCATGCAACAGACTCCACCACCAGGGAGTGGAGGAACACAAGGGGGCGGGACTGTGGTGCAAAATTCCACCAATCGCAGCAATCCCAAAGATGGCAAACTCAGTGACAGCGTAAGTATGAAGGACCTTTTAAAGCTCAGTTGTTTTCCATTACCTTGCTTTTTTGCTAACTTTGAGTTAACTTCCTTTAGCCTGAAGTCAATGAGTCCAACCAGGATGCCATGTCGACCTCGAGTGACATGCTGGACCTACTGCTGCAAGAGGACTCCCGCTCGGGCACTGGCTCCGCCGCTTCAGGTTCTGGATCATCAGGGTCAGTGTCATTTGGATCTGGATCGAATGGGTGTAGCACATCTGGAAGTGGCACAAGTGAGTAATTCACTCATGTATGCTTTATTCTTAAAGTTGTAGATGAATTTATTTCTGTGGTGAAACATAAATAGAAAAATTCTAACGAAATGTACTGGTTGCTTTTTTTTGCATTTTCTTTCATCTTAGGGAGCAGCAATACTAGCAAGTACTTTGGAAGTATTGACTCATCAGAGAATGATCACAACCATAAACAAGGATCTAAAGATCTGGAAGGGGAACAGTTCATTAAGTTTGTCCTGCAGGACCCCATCTGGCTCCTCATGGCGAACACAGATGAAAAAGTCATGATGACATACCAGATTCCCCTCAAGTAAGGCCATTTTTTACCAGGTTCCTTAGTAGCCAGTTGCATGCTAACCTAACCTTCAAGAATATCAGCATTGTTTTAACTGCAACTCTTGAAAATCTATATAAGAAAACTTTTTAATTCCAACCCTGTTCTGACGTCTTTGCCTGTTTATTTACAAATAGCAAAAACCACGTTCAAAGACACGTTAATTAGTTGGTTATTAGTTGTGATTTTGGTGGGAATAAAACTGACTCACTGAGCGGTTTTGTATAACTAATAAAAGTAGACTTAGTGCAAACCATGCCACAAAAGTACATTAATTTATATTTGCGTGTGTGTGTTTGTACAGAGACAGAGAATCAGTACTGAAAGAAGACAGAGATGCCCTAAAAGCTGTTCAGAAGCATCAGCCTCACTTTACTGAAGAGCAGAAGAAAGAGTTAACTCAGGTTCACCCTTGGATTCAATCCGGCTGCCTTCCAAAGGCCATCAATGTTACAGTAAGTAGCTTTTAACAAAAAAGACACAAATCCTCATTTAGAAAGTAGATACCAACACTATGCTTCTTTCTAGTTCTACCCAGATTCTGTTGCAGTTCTCACTGCATGTATCTTTTACCCAGTATGCCTTGCGACAAACTCCGTCCACTGCAAATATATAGGGGCAGGCTTACTAAACAGGGCAAATTAGCGCAATTCCATAAAAGCTTATTTGGAGGGGAAATTCAGCAGGTGATTTACTGAGAATTCACACATTAAATGCAGACAGATAATTTCCGTAATGACCAGCGCAATCTACCAAAAGCAGTAAATTACCGCCTGTTTAAGACATGTTTTTTTGGCCGTTAAATAAAAGCGCAAATACCAGTAATTTGTTGCGTGATTCGTTTTTATACCCTCTTCAAGAAGAATTGTTTACATGAGTCAAAAGCATACCTGCAAACTTGTCGCTTTTCGGCGACAATCGCCGTTTTCATTGTCAATTGGGTCATTCACGTGAATCGTGT
>JAUMHE010000002.1:759775-793088 GCA_032359235.1 Enteromius mattozi | reverse complement strand
TACTTTATTGAAGACTTGTAATTACACATACCCCCCCACTGTCACCTTTTTTTCTCTGATGAGTTTGCAGGTCTGCAAAAGGACTATTTTACTCAATATGTTTATGCAATTCTAGAGTATCGTTAGCTTCACAACGTGCTAGCATGCAGTAGTGCTATTTTATGTATCTTACAGGTTATTTCTTTTCTTCACAGTCTTGCACAGGATGTGAGACTCCCCCAGATTCCTCGATTCTTACTCCGTTCGATCTGGACTTTCATGAGATGGATCTCAACATGGTTTTGAGAGAAGAGGCCAAACAAGATAAACTTATCGCTGTTGAAACAGCCTTTCCCTTGAGCCCACCTTCATCTGATAATGAACAGAGAGACAATCATGCCGCCACAAGCACATAGAAGTGGGCCATGGAGGAGGTGGAAGTGACATCATCAGTGATGGTGAAGCCAGGCTGCCGGACCGTGATTGGTTGTGTTCCTCCCTCATTATCTTTTAGGACCAAGTTGAATTTGGACCAAGCCAAAAGCGTGGGAGGTTTATAATCAGTATTGATGGCTCACTTTTACATAATTCTTTGAAATTATGAATAATTTATAGCTTTATAAGCAGGCCTCTGTATAATAAAAGGAAGAAGCTTCCTTTCAGTTCCAAAGCTGAAAAGAGCACATTTTGAATGTCAACCTTTTGCACTTGGCTGGATGTTGTTGTTGCACTATGTTCTGCTTCCAGGTTATTTGTGACATTATCTATCCTATGACATGCACTTTTTCATAATTATTCATTACACAGCATTACAGGTTTATAGAATTATGGACAGCTTGACAAGTAATTTACTTCAGATAAATTTGAAGTTAGATGTGGCATTTTTAATGAAACTTTCTCCAGTGTGGGTTTCTAGGCTGTGTCAGTTTTCGAACCGTTCCACACAATTCTTGAAAGTTGTGAAAGGGAAAAATAGATCCCAATCTGACCCTAAAAACATGATAGCCTGTAACCAGAAAGCCTGTGTTGAGGAAATGTTGATGTCTTTGACAATCTAACTAAGCAATGTAATAACAGTCGGTTGATTATATCTTTTATTTCTCCAAGCTGAGAATGGCTCTGTATTTTGGTTGAACAGAATTATGATAGGCCAAAATGTTTTTTTAGACAAATTGCCAGAACATGCGTTGTCTGATTGTACATATTTGTGTAATTTTGAGTTACTGTAATAGTAACTAAGCTCAGTGCTTAAAGGGCCGAGTTACTTTCAAATGTTGTGTCATTTTAATGTCGTGGTTTTGAATTGCTGCCTTAGACATTTGAAATGCAATTAAGATCACATGCTAAAAACCTTTGCGTTGCACTTACGTTGAGTGTGTTTCAGTCATCAGCATCACAATCCCAATTTTTTTACTAATAGTGTTAAAACATTATTTGCTCATATCCAACTAACTGGATATGTTTTTTTAAATGTATAATATGTATTTTAATGTGTGCAGTTTTGAATCCCAGCACACGGTTAAAGTAGCTTTTGATACTATTAAGTCCATAAAATAGAAATAAATAACTAAATTTTGGTCTGTTGTTCATTTGCCCTTATTTTCAAGAGCAATACAATTAAATCTTAAAGCCCCTCGGTTGAGCTTGACGTTCCTTTTGTTTCATTGTATTGTCCATTGAAACACAAGGATACTATTTTTAGCATTTAGACAAATGCAGGACTGCATCATTTACAAACCTAATAATTTAGAGTTTCAAAAAAAAAAAAAGACAAGTACTTCCCTTTTTCCCCGTTGCCCTCAGATTTACTTGCGAGGGTTTTTCAAAAGCTTTTCTGCGAAAGCAGACAGGCCCAATCAGTTTACATGCAGTACTGTTCAGTTTAAAGCTTCTGTTGATTGTGCAGGAATTTTTTACATTTGCCAAAACTTGAGTCAATCATTTTTACTTAAACATGCTTGTAAATGTTATTTTTTTTGCTTTGAACCTAAATAAAATGGTTTTTTAAATGATCTTGTTTTGACAGTCTGAGTTTTTAATTACCTTGCGTGGCCACTAGAGGGTATAGTGACATATCTGGCAACATCCACAATTGTCTTCACACTGCTCTGAATTATATTCACCCAAAGTAAATATTTTTCAAGACTTCGTTTTCCAGCAAACGCAAACTGTTTTCACAACCCAAGCTACGAATGTGCGTTTTTGTGTCTGAGCAAGGCGACATAAGGAGAAAGAGTGAGCGTTCCACTTTTTCTGCCGACTTTCCTAGGCTTATATCTGTAGTTTCCCTCAGCTCAAGAATGCAGTTCAGAGTGTCTCATGACTCCTGTTTCCATATCTCAAACTGTCCAGAGTAGCAGAACTGTGAGTTTTCTCCAAACTCTAATCTCTGTGAATATTTACACAGACCTCTTTGAAAAACCTGAGATTTAGAAAAAGAGAAGCGAGGAGCTGTTTGTTGTTGGCGTTGTGTGATAGAGGGTTTCTTAGTCAAACCATAATGAGACAGGAGATAACTGTAGCGGCATGTTTCGTCCCAACAAGCTGCTTGTGTAATGAGCGATTCAGTTCTGGATTGCAGTTCTGTTTCATTCATATCATCGGCCTTTTAAACTCTGCGAGTTTTGATTTTTAGTGCTTCACCCATTAAATGTTGTTTTAATGAAGATGTTTTAAAGATTGTTCATGCTGCTCTTTTTCATACACATGTGAATAGTAACCAGGAGCTGTCAAGCTCCAAAAAAAACCCCTTAAAATCAGTAAATTGGTCATGTTTGACATCATAAACACGATTGGGTCCTGAATTTTGTAACTGAATAGTTAAAAGACGCAAGTTTGACATTTCTGAAGAGCTAATGAAATTTTAAAGCGGTGTCTAAATTGTCAGTAAATAATGACTAAAATTCTGTGTGTTCTTCAGACAAAGCAAATGATCATAATTTTGATTATAAAAACCCGTTTGGGTAACAGCAACAGGACATGTAAAATATGGTTACACTTACAGTTTTTAAAATGAAAAAAGTAGTCATCTTAGTAAAAAACATTCAATTAACATTCCCAGAATTTTAATAAAGGTTACAACATTATATCACTTAATGACATACTGTATATTTTTACTGTGAATTTAAGTTTTTGTTAAACCAGAAATTTTACTACCATATTTTTATGGGAAATGTTTGTATCTATTTATTTATTTTGCTTGACAACTGAAATTTAGGACACAAGCCATATGGTCTACTTTTATGATGCTCGCTTTCCATTGTGAAGCTCCACTGCATCACTGCAAGCCTTGTTTAACATTTCAGACCAAGGTTGCAAAATGTACATTTCTCATCATTCCTTTATCTATAAAGTCATGTTCTACTGCCAAATGTAATTATGAAATATCTGAATTGCAAAACCACTCCCTCCCTGCCAAAAAAAGTCGCATTTCTGTAAATTCCACTATTTTTTTCCACTTCAAGGCCTCGATGGATAAATGATAACCCCCCCCCCTCTGTCTTGTCTCTTTGCCAAGAATACATTTTGATGGATTGTTTGTGCAGTGATACTCAAACTCTTGACCTTCCTCCAGGTCTTCAAACCATTGTTGGCTCAACACCACCCTCCCCCTTCATGCTCCCTCCACCCCCCAGCAAAGTCCCACGTCACCACATTCTTGTGCTGTTGTCTATCATCACATCTCCAATCACATCCCAGAGAACACAAACGCAACCAGATGCCAAGCACAACACATTTAGCACACGACACAGTTTGGATGTGTTTTCATTATTATTGGATATGTTTGGTTTTGTACTTCCCTAACGATGCTTAGCTTTAGATCTTTTTCATCGTTCATTAATTAAACTGCGGTGTCCTCATGCTGTGATGTTTTATGAGATTTATATTTCTTCTGGAGATTTTATGTGGATGTTTCCCTGTACAGGCCCCTGTAATGTCGATAGAAAGGCCAGAGCTACAACAGAGCTCCATAAAGGGTAAAATCTTCAGACAATGTGACTCATTCCCTTTACTCTGACCAGACACAGATAGATAGAATGAGTGTGTTCATAAGACTGAGGTCACTTATCCCAATTACAAGCAGAAGTGCCTTTTAATCTTAAAGGAATGTTCTGGGTTCAATACAAGTCAGGCTCTATGGACAGCATCTGTAGCATGTTGTTGATTTACTACAGAAATTTGCTCATCTCATATTTCATGACTCAAATAACATAAAGTCAGTGTTGTTATTGTTACATAAAATGATAATGATTATTTTTAATTCATTAAAATAAAAATGCAATTTAAGTTACAGTAGATGCAAAATTCACTGAATATTCATTTACATAAAATGTAACAAAATTTAGGAAAAAATGACCATAGTAATGTTGGAAATTGCTGAAGTACTAAAATGTATAAAACTGAAAGCAAAAATATATTAAAGCTAAATAAATAAATAACATTTAAAAGTGAAAGAAGTTCTTATTAAAATAAAAGCTATTTCGAAAAAAAGTTATAAATACTATAATAGTATAAATACTAAATATACGAATACACATACAGTATATATTTTGAAAATATGTGTTTACGTATCTATATTTATAATGTAAATAAATATGTTTAGTATATAAACAAAATATTTTTTTGAAATATATACATTCATATATACATAAATATAGCACACATATATATTATGCAAACTATTTTTTTTTTAATTAATCATGCATAATCGTTTGATAGCACTATAAATCATGCATTCTTTAAGTCCTAATAAATTCAGAAATTTCCTAATTTCAAATTTCTAAAGGCACGTTGCCGGTCTTATTGTGCACAATTGATTTTTTATTTCCTAAAAAAGCTATTTCTGCCTTAAAGTAAATTTTAAAAAATACATTTCTGAAAAACTGTAGTTGCAATTGTGAGATATAAGGTCACAATAATTTTTGTTGTTGTTGCTGGTAATAACAGACTTCTGTTCTGTATATCCATTCCTTTCTTATGTTTTCTTGAATGAGAATACTAGATATTCCCACTATAATAACGTTTTGGACTGTGGCAATTGGAGCACAATAAACCCCACCCCTTGATCTCTGCAAAAGTGAGAGAGGTTGTAACGCCTCAGGGGCATCCTGACAGCAAATGGAGCAGATCACACCTAAAACCTGACATACCGAGAGCTTCCCCTGAAAGACTGACTGATTCAACTTATAGTTTAATCAAACAGAGTGGTTTTCACTTTCAACAGCTCCCGCACACAGAGTTTACACTGCATTTGTTTCTTTTCTCTTTCCTGCTTTTGTTGATGCATCATTTCTCCCTTTGGCCAAAGTCAATGAAGCTGTTATTCAATCCAAGGTGAACATCTGGCTCTAATTAAAGCCTTTCCTTACTAGTCCCCCCCATAGCGTCACTTTCCCACTCCCTCTACTCCTTCCTCAGCATCCCTCCCTCTCCGTGTCATGTGTCCTGTGGCTGCGTCTGCATGTGGATCTCAGTGCGGAGGAATATGGAGCGTCTGACTGCTGTGTGGAGTTTGGGGATTCTTCTGTCTCTGAGTTTTGGAGGGGTCTTGTGTCAAACCACCAATTACACCAGGTGTGTGGTAGGACCATGGATGAGATAAGTGTGCATGTCAAAACAGCTCTTTGCAGCTATAAATAACTTTTTTTTTTACAAACTTTACAAACTGCAGCAGCTGTTTGAACTTGCTCGCTTGCACTTTAGGCCTTCTGAAGTGTTTATGTCTGGTAGTAAGTGTCATTTTTGAGTCTTTAAACACATGGAATGTGTGTACTGTTAATGAATATTAATTATAGATTTTCAGATGGAAATACTTGGATTAGTGTGTTTTTAGGGTGAATCGAAACTTTGCATCAGGTCCAGCTTTCCTTTGCAGGGAGTGTCATTATTTTTACTGAAAACGAAAGAAAAAAAAAACAAAAAAAAAAACCCAGATGGATTATTTATTAAATAATGACTAGACTGAATGATTTGGCCGGCATCCTGCTGGGCAGAAATTCTGGAAAAACTTTTTATGCTATTCAGCCTGCAGTTACAGAAAAATAATGTAATTTCTGTACAAATGACTTTGTCTTCGTTAGGCGGAATGTTGTAAAATTTTTGTGCAACTGTTTTCCTTATAATGAAAGTAGCCAAAAATTTTATTTTAACATGTGAATCATGACTGAAATTTCTGTGCCTGCTCGTAGGATAAAATTATTTTATATGAGTTATTTGAGACAAATGAACAAAGAATATATTTTAAATTAACTTAAAAAACTTAAAAAACTTAAAAAAACTTAAAAAAAAAAAACTTGAACAGAACAATAATATTAATAATTAATAATATAATATAATGTAATATAATTAGTTCTGTCAATCGCATCCAAAATAAAAGTTTTATATATGTACAGTATGTGTAGTGAATATTTATTATGTATATATAAGTACACACAGTATATATTTTACATATTTAAAATATATTTTCTTATATATATATATAAACATAAATTTGTTCTTTAACATATACCTGTATGTGTTTATATATATGTATGTGTTTGTATTTATATAAACATAATAAATATACACAACACACACACATATATTATGTAAACAAAAACTTTTATTTTGGATGTGATTAATCACAATTAATCATTTGACAGCATTAAATATAATATAATATATTTTAATTTAATAAAATATTATATAGTATCATAATAATAATAATAATCACACACACACACACACACACACACATATATATATATATATATATATATATATAAAGACACAAACATAAAGTATATTTTTTAAATATTCACATGTATATAATTTATATATTTACATTCTTAAAGTTTATATTATATATGAATATATGCATTATACACATATATTATGTAAAGAAAAACATTTATTTTTGAATGTGATTAATCATGATTAATAATTTAAAGCATTAATATATACATATATATATATATATATATATATAAATGTATAATAACCAAGTGCATTCATTCCAGTGCTTAAATGTCTGTCCTAACTATAGTAATTAGTAGTATGATGGATTATGTTCATTTTAACGACACTTATTTTAAAACCTGTTATACAAAATGCTGAAAAAAGACAAAAGTACCACAAAGAATTTGGTGTTTTACAATTATGACATGAAACATCATTGAATTTGTTTTGGTTTTTTTAAGCTTTTGGGTGTGCTGTCCCTTTAAATGTGCTGAATTGTTTATAAAACTAAATATGTTAATGCATAACTTATTTCCAATGTGTTGTGACATCTGTAAGTAGCCATTATTGTTTATTTACTCATTTTTATTAACACAGTAAATATTTTAAAAGGTCACAAAACTGATACCACGCATTAAACATCTCCACTGCTGAGCGAAGAGAATCTGACTCAGACGGGTCTGTGGGAGTGATTGCATAATGACCAGGCTTTAGGTCTGAGTTTTCTGGCCCTGCACCATTATATCACAATTGAGCTCTGTTTTATTTTACGGAGTCATAGAGTTTAAGTCTATAAACATATGTTGCTCTAGACTTAAGTGAATATCACCCGAACAAAAAAACATTTCAGGACATTCAAAAGGGAAGATCTCTGAAATACTGTCTGCGATGCTATAAACACTGAATAAAAATGTCTGTCTCTGTGAAACAACTTTGAAAATGAAAAGTAGCTGAAACACTACTTAAAAGCTACATTGAATAGACAATATCTTTAATATAACTATGCGATAATATGATTTATATTACTTGAGCATTTTTCTGGCACAAAAATAAAAAGTATTTGAATGGTTTAACTTATCTTTTAATTTGGGTGACAACAGTAAACTTGCAAATTTACACAAAATTATAAAAAAAAATGCAGATGAGAATATATTCTAATTTATATAAGTGAGTTACATAAAATGTATTAAGGAATATCGTGATATTAAAAATGCAGTAATACACAAAAAGTTTTTAATTATGCATTTTTCTGCTGAAATTGAATATTACTGACTGATTAACTGAAATAACTGAAATTGAAGACATAAACAGTGTTATGTTTGTTTAGCTAAATTATGCTATTTTTAAAAGCCTTCCAACTTTTAAAACGAGTCAGATGTGCTCTTTATTGAATTTTGAAAGCACTATTAATTTTGTAAAAGTTTCTGTCACTAATCTAGTTTAACTGTATTTTGCCTGACTGAAATGCTTCACATAAAAGGAAAGCTGTAAACACTGTCATTTTATTTACTGAATAAGTACAATACCTTAAAACAGGTATCTTTAATAGCTTCTGGATGGAAAATATTCCCATTATTCAGTTTTCAAATTGTGGTGGCTCCATGTGTGATTCTGTTTGTACTTAGTGAAATGATGTCTCCTGCAAACTATGTGTTGGTCCAGAGTTTGACTCACCTCTTAAAAGCTGTGTTTATTGGGCAATATAAACAGATTCAGTACTTCCTCATAGCCACCAGAAATCCTTCTCTTTTACTCTTCCTCGCTCTCCCAGGCCTGTGTTTAACTGTGGCGGTGATCTTTCTGGAGACTCAGGCTTTGTGGGCAGTGAAGGATTCCCATCGTTTTACAAACCCAACAGCAAATGTACCTGGTACATCACAGTGAGTTCACTTTGAGGTCACACTCCACACTCAGGATGTCATATCCCAGAATAAAAGCCTTTAAATAACTGTCTCTTTGTACTAGGTTCCAGAGGGCCATGTAGTCATGCTGTCCTTCAGGATTTTTGACTTGGAGGCTGATCCTCTCTGCCGCTACGACTATGTGGATGTGTATAACGGACACTCAAACATGGTGCAGAAGCTCGGGCGTTTCTGTGGAACGTTCCGCCCTGGAGCTCTCATTTCCACATCTAACACCATGATGGTAGAGATGGTATCAGATTCAGGAACGGGAGGAAGAGGGTTCCTGGCCTACTTCAGTGGAGGGAAGCCACATGTGGATGGTGAAATCAAACATATCAAATATTAAACGTGTTGCAAATGGCTGTGGTTTTGTCTACGTTTTCTTTTTCAGAGAAAATACTCGACTCCTGTAAACGTTCGTTGCCTCATCTCTCTCAAATCGTTTTGTCTTTTTTTCCAGAGCATCAGTTTTGTGGCGGGAAGCTCACAAAGTCTCAGGGCTCAATCAAAACTCCCAATTGGCCAGAGAAAAATTATCCAGCGGGCATCAGCTGTTCTTGGCTTATAACAGTGGAGCCGGAAATGGTCAGGAAAAAACATAACCCTGCAGTACAGATCGTTTTAGTTAATATTTTAACACTGAATAGGTGGCGGCACGCCAGACGCCTTTTGCAGCCTGTTCATTAAACGATAAGAAACAAGTCTGTCGGGAAACATGGCTTTTCTTTGATTAAATCTGGGATATTTTCCAGTATATTCTATTACTTAACAATTTTTTTCCCTAGAATACAAATAGGCTATTTATTTTTGGATGTTAAACTTTGTTTTGAAGCCCCCAAAAACGAATAGGCCTATTTTGAATGTGAGATTTCGTGGTTTTGTGTTTTAGGTGATTGAGGTGAAGTTTGATAAGTTTGATTTGGAGTCTGACACGTATTGCCGCTTTGATTATGTGGCGTTCTTTAACGGAGGAGAGAAAGACGATTCAAGGCGCATCGGAAAATACTGCGGAGACACTGCGCCTCAGTCAGTAATCATATTCATCTGACTGCCATTTTATTATGAATATCATGTGTTTGAAGCTAAACCAAAAATGTTTTACATTTGCATTCATCCCTGTTTTTATATCTTGTCTGCAGGGACATTATTACCAATGGCAATGTGCTGTTAGTGCAGTTTGTATCTGACTCCAGCGTGACCTCAGACGGATTCATGGCATCATACACTAGCATCCCACGGGGCCTCCGTACTCCGACTGTAGGTGGCGATGTTGCGCCAGGACCCAGAGTCTCATCCGCAGCCACAAAACCCCGTCTCACCCCAGTCAAACCGGTCTTTACAACAGAAGCAACAACTACTACGACCACTACAACTACTGAACAGCCAAAGCCACGACCCAAACCCGTTAGACCCATTAAACCCGTGAGACGTCCAGTCAGTAAACCAGAGCCAGATGAATCCAGACCAGGTGAGCAAGAGATACAGGTTAACAAACGATGCTGGTTATGGTTAATTATAACTTGTTTAACATTGTTGAATGTATTATTCAGCCACAGGTATGGATTCAATGTGTCCAAAGGCATGTAAAAGAGACGGAACCATCAAGGCTAGTTTCTGTGCTAGTGAATTTGGTAAGTCTTTACATACACTGAAATCTGATGTAGAAATGGTTTTTATGAACAAATTGCAAGTTAATTACAAAGAAACAAGTAACATACATACAGTTCTGAGTGGAAAGACTGAAATAGTGTGTTTTGCTATTATTAACAACTCTAAAAACATTTCAGTTGCTCATAAAATGTAATAATATTATAAATTCTGAAAACAGGTGTACTGTGTAATATTTTCGCAGAAACCTTGATTCATTTCATCAGGATTCTTTGATTAATAGAAAGTGTAGAATATGATTCATTTGAGATACAGATTTGACCAACCTAATTCATCTTTGCTAAATAACAATAAAAATTTCTTTAAAAAATACCTTACTGACCCCAATTTTCAGAATAGTAGAGCATGTCTTAAAGGGACAATATGTAAGATTTTTGTAATATAATATCCAAAAACCACTTGCACTGTGTGTGCTTACGTTATCGCAAAAGTTCTGTAGGATTTGTACATTTAAAGAAATTCCAGATTTAAATAATGAACCGTCCTTGTTCGTTGTCGCCTATCAATGACGCAATATCCGCCCTATCCTCGGTTTTCGCATATGAATACTACGGCAACACACGTGGACAAAAAGCAGAAGTGGTAGTTATTTACTGTGCATTTCCATATCATGGATCATGATTACACTCTCCACAATCCCAAAAAAACGTAGATGTATACAAACCGAGGCAAGATGATATTGGAATGATGATAATGGAGAGAGCATCGCAAAAATCTCGGCCTGGACAGAGACACCGCTCTTGCGTGTGTTTTTTAATAGACGGGTAAGCAAATATATATTATTCATTGTGCAAGTAATAGTCATGTGCAGGCGGTTAGGTGATAAAACAGATATAAATGAGCTTTTCATCCATGAGCATGATTTGTGAAAATGACATCTCCCAATGTTCCAGGCTCCGTCATTGCGTCATCGAACTTCGCCTCTGTTATTGTTTTGAAAATGCGACCTCTAGTGGAGTAAACTTACATATTGTGCCTTTAAAGGGACAGTATACAAAAAAATAAAACAATTCTGTCATTATTCACTCTCCTCCTTTTTCACACTCTATTCATTTTGATCTGTATATAATATAATATGTGACCCTGGACCATAAAACTAGTCATAAGTGGAAAGGGTAAACTTCATATGGATAACTTTAAAGGTGATTTTCTAAATATTTAGATTTTTAAATAGTTGTATCTCTGCCAAATATTGTCATATCCTAAAAATAATTCAGCTTTCAAATAATGTATACATTTCAATAAAAAAACATTGACCCAGGTTTTGTGGTCCAGGTTCATATATAATATAATATAATATAAAGGGTAGATAAATTACAACAGAAATTAATTTTTTAAAGGGTGAACTAGGCTATAAGAGCGATTCTTTATTTCAATTTCATTTAATGTCTCTCTCTTACTCTCAGTTATCACTGGAAAGCTGACAGCATTGACTCCTGGACCTAGTGGAAATGTGCAGGGCACGGTGTCTTTAATTAAGGCCTATAAGACCGGCAAACTTACAATCACCCAAGCTGGAGAAACCATGTCTGTCAAACTGACGATGCCCTGCAGAAAATGTCCATTGCTGCGCAGAGGTATATGACTACATATGCACATAAATGAACACCTTCGTCTGATTCTTTGTTCTTTATTAATTTCTGCCACGTTAATTTCTTATATATCAGCAATTATTCATTTATTGTCTCTTCAATAGGTCAAAACTATATCCTGATGGGTCATGTGGATGAGGAAGGCCGTGGTGTCCTCACTCCTGGTGCTTTCACTGCCCTGTACAAAGCCCCACACCACAAGATACTGACCAACATCAACAACCAGCCATGCTGATCTGATCACTCAGATCTATGTTAGCACGATCAACCTTCAGAGCACAGACACTAGATGAAAGCGAAGGACAGTGATTAGACAACAGCCCAGAACTAGTCTGGATTTTAACAGGTCATTTTGGCATTGTAATAAAATGCTCAGGAAGTTAAACACACAATTTCTAAATAGCTACGGTGCTTTTCAAACTTGTCAACTCAGAACTGCAGTTTATAGTTGTAAAGTAAAGATATTTTTCATACGAGTCAACATACACACAGAGATGTCACAAAATATATTTGTAATTTATGATGATGTCTTCTAATACAGGATTTATATAACACATTATTGCATTGAACTTTAGTCTATGTTGTTTTATTGGGATGGGTCTTTTCCGCTCAATGAAAGCTGGTTTTGGTACAGAATACACTATCGATAACAATTTAAACCATGAGTGCAATTCTTTATTTCTTTTCCTCGTCCCTTCTCTCTTACTATCATAGTTGTGATTGTTAACTAATAATATTGGAAACCATTTCTGGAATTGAAATAAATATGTGAAATGATTTATGTAAATGATGATGAAATTAAATTCTAGAAATATTTATAATATTAAATAATTATAAAATGTATAGATGAATAACTGAATAAATATTAAATATTAAATAATATTAAAAATGAAATAAATGAATAAAAGTACTAAAATTGTTAAAACTTAACTACAAGAAAAACAATTAAGCCAAAAATAAAAGGAAAACTGAAAACGCAAAACTAAAAGTTAATTTAAAATATTAATAAATTAGAATAACACTTATGTGCTTACTGTAAGGAATACTGTTCCACACACACACACACACACACATATATATTTATTTATTTTTCTTTTATAATTTTTTTCTGAGATATTTTAATGCTCTCAAAAAATTTGACGTGGCAAAAATGTAAAAATTCCCTCCGAAACTAAATTCATGGTTCATAGTGTCATCTAGTGGCTGACTTTTTTTTTTTCCAGAGACTCAGGACTCAAAACAGAGTAGTTCATTACAACAGCTCTCCATTAAAACACCTCTGTAACATGTCAGCTTCATAAACTCATCTTGTAAAATTCCACTCATAGGAAATTTAAGCTCTTATAGGCCTTTATCCTCATAACATTAGACGCTTTAGAGACATCCATCAACGTCACTTAGTCCTTCTTAAAGCGGATAATGACTTGCAAAGTCACAATGAAGCTAATTCTCATCCTGTGTCTGGTAACCAGGGAATTTATATCCTGTCTGTCCTCTCTGTGCCCTCCCTGACAACAAAGGGCCACTCTGCCATCTCTTATCTGAAGACAGGGTAATGGGTTTGTGTTTACATGTTGAAATTAAATTGCACTGTTGGATGACAGTAATTCTACCCAGCCAGACACGTTTAATATTCATCTCAAGATTATGATTAGAACATTTTAAAGTGGTAAAGTGGCAAAACATCCACAGCACCTTTAGATAAAGTCTATACAATTTACATTATAGAGGATGACAGCAGCATGTTGCCAAATTCATATTGCATTTTCATCATCAGTAAGGTGCAATATTACAAAACAAACAATTGTTTAAAAATATAATTATTATTATTATTATCATTTTGCATTCATTCATTTTTTTTTAAATAGCCTGTAAACGGTTGTCATTGTCTGAGGACATTTATTTGATCAGACAAATAATCAAACAACAAACTAATAATGTAGTCTTAAAAGTTGAAAGTTTAAATACTCACCAGTCAGTATTTTATGACTGATTCAATATCCCCAGACTTCAAAATTAAACTGTAAAGAACATGTCTGGGCCATAATAAAAAACTTAAACTTAATCATTTAAAAAAAAATCTAGTATTACTTTTGTGGGGGATAGAAAAAGTGATGTTATACAAAGTAAACAACAATTTAATAATTAGTTTGGGCTTTAGTACAGTTTAGTTTGGTAGCATTTTCAAACTTTCTATTTTTCCTTACACTTAGGAAAACGCATTCATACATAAAAATAACAAATATATATATATACACACATATATTAATTATATATATATATATATATAATTAGTATTAAAGTTGAAGTACTCAACATTTAACGGCTGATTTAGCCCTTTAAACATCTATTTAAGTGGCAAAAAACTCTTAATAGCTCTGTCTGTCACTAACATGTCCAGATCATATTTTACCCCCAGTCCAAAAGAAAATAAAGCCTTTTTGTGCAATAAGGGAAGAGTTTTTGAAGACAATTAAGCACATTTCATTCTATTTAAATAACACAAAGATTAACAATAGAAATATATTTACATATTTAAACAATTTTATTCAATACTTAAACTTTTTTTTTGACATAACCAGAGAATAAGAAACAAAATATATCATCATACTAAATGTACATACATTTTATTGCATTATAAATTATAATATATTTCCAGTGATTACTGCAAAATGTTACCTTTTGCCTGAAATGCATTCATAAACCTCTGAAAAACCAGTTTTGGTTTGTCCTCTGAAAAACAATGGGCAATCATACATCCAGTATCAGATTTGCATGACAAAACATATATCATATTTATATTTATAAAATCCAGCTCAGTTCTTGTTTTTCCATTCCATGTGTCCTGCATCACTCTGTCTCCCTCGAAACATTATATTATATTTCAACACAGTAAGTACAAGACAGGTGAATGCCAGGTATGGCGAGAGGATGGAGGAAACACTGTGACATCTTTACTAAATACAAAAGATTTAGTTTAATTACACAGGACGGAACAGTCTGACTCCTACGCCGCTCCTCTACACTGGACGTCTACAGCCAGGTACAAGGCAAGGGATTCTGGGAAAGAAGCCCAGAGGTCAGCAGGTAGCGTCGATAATATTGCCATCCATCTGGTGGCGATAAACTACTCGTGCTTTATGGGAAAAATAGACGGGACGTGCAGCGCTTTCCTCTCCGTCGTAACCCCAGGAGACTGTCGGAGAGAAGCCAGGTTGCACCTCAACAGATGGCACTGTGAACGTAAACAGAGAGAGGAAATTAATGTTCAGTGTCGACTACTGAAAGACGGTTTGATTTACAACTTCATTAGCAACTTATCACGACAATATTTGGTAAACAAGACAACTTACCTGGTGGAGGAGGGCACAGCCTGCTTTTCCCCCGGTCTTTACAGCGTTTGTACCAAGGAAAACACTGCAAGACTTTCTTACCCATGGTTTAGAGGTCTGGAGAGAGAACATAAAGTGTAAGATCTACTGACTGATGAACATGGACTTTCAGTGCCATTGTGTTTGTTTATTCAAGCTTATCTCACTTCTCGGACCGGAATGCTAGCTGAGAGGTGAAAGCGGGAGATTGCTAATAATGGCTCAAAGAAACAAAGAGCTCATTCATCCTGAGAGGATTAATCCTCGGTCGTGTCTGAAGCTTGTAAAGCTGCTATATCACTTGAGCGGGGCACATAGTTGTGTTCCCTGACCCACTTCGGAGGGCTGGGACAACCGGCCGGGAACAACCAGCTCTGACTCCACAATCAGTCACAAAGTCAGACTTGGAGTATATAAATCTTTACTACAGGAAGGGAACCGCTATATGGCAACAGGACACTTTTGTTAAGCAAATAATGAGCAGCACCACCCATGTATTTAGCAGAATGAGACAATGATTTATTTTGTTGTGTATATATTATTAAAATGTTTAATATGTGACAGCTGTATTGTATTTGTAAAGAAATAATGTTAGAAAAGTGTGCTGTAAATGAATTTCTGCTTTTGCCAAATTTAGCAACCAGAGATATATTATATATATAGAGAGAGAGAATATATATATATATTTTAAATAAATACATTTTGAATTAATAAAAATGTATTAAATAAAAAAAAAATATTACCAAATCAGTGTTCTTGACACTGTTGAAACATTTAAAATGTTCTTTTTTATGTATTTATTTATCAGACACTGTTTTAAGCAAAGAAATTAAGTTAATAGAAAAACCGTTCAAAATTTAAAGTAAGTAATTTTAAGAATATTTAATATTTTGAAATAGCACATTCTTTAAATGTTTATTTGCACAACATCAAAATGTTTGATCTGGCCATGTGCAGAGGTAAAATATTGAATTGATGAAAGAATAAATAAATATGTTTTTATGTTATTATTATCATCATCATTATTAATACTATTATTATTGTTGTTGTTGTTGTTGTAGCCAGGGGTTACAGAAATGCATAAATAAATAATTAATTTTAGATATGTATTAATTTATTTGAATTTTAAATGTAATTTAGAATTTACAAAAT
Source organism: Enteromius mattozi (assembly GCA_032359235.1). Lineage (NCBI taxonomy): Eukaryota > Metazoa > Chordata > Actinopteri > Cypriniformes > Cyprinidae > Enteromius > Enteromius mattozi. The sequence goes on along the minus strand of JAUMHE010000002.1, from coordinate 776,705 downwards.
GTGTGCTTTAGTAGTTTAGCAATATAAAATCTCTTTTCTTTTTATTTAGTAGCTTTGTGTTTCAACCAATCTCGCTTTTTTCCTTATTATTGGTGGTTTAGCTATTTATAAACCAAAATACATAGATGCCTTTATATTTTAAAAAGAATATTCTTCGCCAGGAGTTGTTAGAAGCCAATTTTGGGCTCCTTTACATCAACAGTTAAACGACCCTCTTCCCTCCAGTGCTCACTGATTCTTTGATTAAGCGCTATACCTTCTCAGCCTATAGATAGATGCAAGCTAAAAGATTTGTAGTTCTGTGAAAAGTATCTTACATAAAACTCAACCGAAGGGAGGGTAATCCTTCATTTAAGAAAATCAAACCAGAGCGACATCACAGATCAAATGAGTTCAAAGCCAGATAACCAAGAGCCCAGCTTTAACATACTGACATAATTATATTGTTTTAGTAAAACGTTATTTTAATTTACAAACACTTGAAATGCAGTAATAAATAACTTATATTATTATATTTCAGGATAGCATAATAACTTTAGCAATAACTTATTGCAGCATAAAAAAGTGCACATTGCAGTAGCAATAATATAGAAGAGTGATTAGTAGCTATTATTATGTCAAGCACAGTAGACATTTAGCTATGCATGATGCATGCATGTCAAAAAGATGTACACGTAGTCTTTGCCTACGTCACACACTCTTATTTTAAACACTTCAGTCACCAACTTTTGACAAACGCACCTGTAGAGGAACGAAGTGGCGCCGCGTGTCTTATCCAGTGATCTGTTGGATCTGCTGCGTTTGAGACTCTGGCTCCATAAGATTGCGCTCGTGCTGGTCCCTGCAGAGATCGTGTTATGGCAGTGATCAGGTCGCATTCCCGGCGGATACTGATGCTGTACTGACTCTGTCTGCCCTTCTGTTCCGTTACCTCGGTTGCGTATTAAAGCTTTGATTGAGCGTGCGCGGAACGCCATGGGAAATTTCCACCGGCTGAGGCTTTAAATAACTAATCCTGCAAGCCACAACAAAAGCTCCTGACCTCAGAAGTGTGTGAGTACATGTTTCTTTTTTCAGCGTTTGTTTTAGCAGACCTTCTTAACACATTGCACTCAAAAAACAAATAAACCAGCAACTAAAGCTGCTGTGTAAGGGAGTTTTTGCCTGTCTGACTGAAATAGATGTGTGAGAAATCAAACTGTATGTTATATTATGATTATAGTCAGGGTTGCCAGGTACTATCCCAATTTTACCCCTCTCCAATCACAACTCATAGCTGCTTTATTAAATTAATGTCGTTTTGGTTCTATCTATTCTGTTTTGAATTGTAAAAAGGCTTGTTTATATGCAGAATGTGCATATTAAATGATATAATCTGTATATTATTATTATTTTTTATTTGACCTTTTCTTTCATTTTAATTTTCGGTATTTTTCACACTAAAATTTAAAATTAGGGCTGGGTGATATGGCCAGAAATAAATTTACATAAATCCTTTCAAACCAAATTTTAATTTATGGCCCATGAATTTACTTTATCTTTCCATTTCCAAAAATTCTGTTTCCCATTATATTTATTTTGTGTTTTATGATTTAATACAAATGTATCATATAAATTGACTAATAAAATTGGTAAATAAAACTTTAACAATGCCAACAATCTTTTAAAATATAATATAATATAATATAATATAATAAATCATTTACAACAATTTTTTATTTTTATTTTTGTCAAATAAGATGATGCAGCACAACAAAACTGTAGCCTATGTTTGACATTCAAACACGGAAGAAAATATTTGGAGATATTGCTTAAAAAAATAATATTATTTTGAGAAGTACATTTTCCTATTTAATAGTAATATAGTTCTGTTAAAATGTTTGTTGTGAAGTGTTTTTTGTAAAGGCCTAACATCTTTGCTGTGGGTGAAACTCGCATTATAATTAATAATAATTGATATTTTTACTGATAAAAATATTCACTGAAGTATTTTTTACCGTCCTATGTCAGACAAACGAGGCCAAAAACTGATTTGATTCTTCAAAATATCTTCTTTCATGTTCAACAACAGGTTTGGAACGACGTGAGGGTAAGTAAATGATGATAGCATTTTCATTTTGGGATTAACTACTCCTTTAAAGGGATAGTTCATCCCAAAAATGTTCTTTGCTAAAACTTTCTGACCCTAACGCAACTACTATTTGAGGCCCAGAAATGCAGTAAGGACATCTTTAAAATAGTCCATGTGACTTCAGCAGTTCCATCTTAATTTTTATTAAGTTACGAGAACACGTTTTGTGAATCCACAGAAATCATTTACAACAGTGCATGGGAAAAGTGTGTATGATTGTGTAATGAAATAATGGGAGAGTATCAGCTGCACTAAATAGCTTGCTGCACATTGACCATTTGCAAAATTTCATACATTTATGGTGGGAATGTTTTATTTATTTATTAAGTAGTAAGAGGTGTTTGTACAGTGATGAGAACATTTTTACAAATAGTTTCTTATGATAAATGTACAAAAATCACTAACATACTAAAGATGCAAACACATTTTACAAAGGAACGACATTACAATATGTATTTTCTTTTTAAAAATAGTTCCACCCTTTTTCACCGTCTTACAGATCTTAGGTTACACACAATATTGAATTTATCATGTATGAAAACCAGGCTGTGAGGGATAGACTTACAGTCTTTACACTGTATGAAGATCCTAATAAAGATTCCAAAAGAACCAGTTATGGTTCACCAAGGAACCTTTTAGGGAACAGTTCTTAAAACAACCATTTTTTCTTAGCGCAAAGGAAATTTTAATAATCTAAAAAACTTTTCCACTGTAAAGATCCTTTTGTGGAATGAAAAGGGTTCCATGGATGGCAAAGGTTCTTTGTGGAATCATCAATCCCAATAAAGAACCTTTATGTTTGATTCTTGTAATTTTCACATCCTCTTTGTCTGCCAAAAAAAAAAGAAATATGTTTTCTCAGCTGCACTATGTTGTTAAACAACAGTAAAACCCTTTAAACGCACTGAACTTCTATTCCTCGTAGCCTTGTTTTCATTACAGTCAAATATGAAATATGGTGCTACTCCGACTAAGGTTTATAGGTGATCCACTTAAAAAGGCAACCTGGTCTCATAAAAATATGTACCTCTGTGCACTTTTTGTGCAACACCGTTTTTATTACATTGATGTAGGTATACATACCAGCAGTTCAGAATTGAAATATCCGTGGACTGTTGCTAAAAGTTAACACTCAACCATGCTGGAAATATGCCCTACACCAAATCCAACCCTAAACCTACCCGATATTGTTAACAAATGGAAAACCGATATAAAAATGCATTTGTTGATGCAACCATGCCATTTCAACTTCCTTCTACACAGATTTGAACTGTTTTGTTGAACTGAGTTACACAGGATTTTCTCAAGTACGCCTCTCAAGTACATCACTGTACTCCATGAGTTACCAAACAAACCTACCATGTATGAAAACCCATAAGAAGCTGGATATGTGTGATGCTAACGTTCAAAAGCATCAGTTTTCAAATATCCCAGCATATTAACATTGTTCTGAAGTCATAACATTATATTATTCTAGTAATTGTGTGAAAATTACGTTTTATTAATCAAAACTGTAAATTTGTGTGAAAAGGAATAAAAGTTGTCTGAGTTTTACTGCCTCAAGTATTTATTTTGGAAACTGCAGTGATATGTACTTGTTGGTACGTATTTTGTGTCTCATTAAAAAGTGCACCAAGGTACGTTTATGCCATGAGACCAGGTGGTAAAAAGGACTGAAAAATGTCACTGCAAAAGCACAGCTAAAGAGAGTCTGATGTTGAATAAATGCACAATTTGTAAAACCGCTGAAATCATGGCACTGCTTTTATTGACATATCGGCACTATTTGGTTGTTTGAATGCATCCTATTGCTATGGCTATTCACATTAAATTCACCATACTCTTTTTTTTTTTAGGCTGTTCAAACCCACACACTACCCTTTCCCTCGCTCTCCCCTGCCCCCTGCTGGCCACAGCAGCCCCCCAGGCCTCGATGACGTGAGGCAGGCAGGTTCTTGTAGACGGCGCGGCTGTAGGGGATGAAGCACAGGCCCAGCTGGAGGTGGCGTGCCATTCTGCAGTAAGCAGCCAGAGCCAGAACCAGGAGCGGAGCCAGCAGCAGGAACCCCACCACCAGTAAAGCCACACAGCCTCCATCGTCCAAGAGATCTGAACAGTAGACGGAAGTACCGTGGCGCTGAACCTTTGGAACAGACGGGGAGGAGTTAATTAGGAAAATTTCACAAGAGAGGGAAGGAGGGGACTGAAAGTACTGTGAAAATTGTGTCTGATATATGTTGTCAGATCAGATAAGAGCATGATTACATTCACCAGAGATAAGAAAATTAATAACAACATCCACATATGGTGAAGCGGTGGGAGTTGACTGAGGCTGGAGACAGCTAACTGATCCCTGACGGAGGGAAATGATAAAGAGAGGATCATGTGACAAGAGTTTATTTCCTCTTCTCACCCAGGTGATTTGTGTTAGTTCAACTGAACTCTGGGAAGTTTAGTCATTAGTGCTGTGACACTAGAGCAGTCTGAGCAGTTTTAATTTCTTTTAGAAGGAGCGAGATCAAATTTGGGGTGGAATCACTCTATGTCAGAACAAGTACAGAAAAAGATTCAAATATAATAGCAGGTATTATCATAAATATACACTACCCTTCAAAAGTTTGTGGTCAGTAAGAATTTTTTTTTTTTAAGAGTTAGCACTTCAAGGACTCATAAAATGATTTCTGAAGGATCACGTGACTGAATCATGTGCTGATAATTCAGCTTTTCCATCACAGGAAAAATAGGACTATGTTAGAAATAAAAAAAACCAGTAAAATTTCACAGTATTACTGCTGTTATTTTTTATACTAAATGCAGGCTAGGTCAGCACTTCTTTCAAAATCTTACCAAAAACAAACTTTTGCACCAAACCTCACCTTTTTTTTATACATGTAATGTACAAACAGGAACTGGTCAATCGGTCAGGTGAATTTAGTTAATTAGGATTGGAAATTAAAGTGCCCCTATTATGGGTAATTAAAAGTTCATATTTTAGTTTTGTGAGTCCCCAACAACAGGTTGACATGCATGCAAGGTCAAAAACACTTTCATTTTCTTATAATATGCATTCATTTTTACCTTACTTGCTCAACGACTCCTCAACAATTTGCACAACGATTCATTTTTCCAAACCCTTCCTTTGTGTGACCCTATACCCTGATAGCACACGTTTTGGAGACATCTATTTGACATCTGCATTTACATCTGCAAGACGTATCATCTGCAATACATCTATAGAACGTTTCCTTTTAGATGTTTTGTCTTTAAGATGTTTATGATTTAGAATGTAAGTAAAACTGACATCTGAACGACGTCTGTTAAACGTTTGTAGACAGCAGATGCTTTCCAGATCAAGAGCTCTTTAACAGACATCTTGCAGACGTACATGTGCTATCTCTGCATTGGTCCAACTGGTCTCATTTTCGTTTCGTAATGCCTGTAAAGCCTTTGTTACAAAACTTAGAACTTACCGTTGAATGGCAGAGGAAGCCAAAAACAACCATGACCAGCGAAGGCAGAAGGATGAGGCCGAAGATAAACGCAGCCAGACCCACATTGAGCGTGGCGATGATCAGATTCTGTGCTGTTACCAGAACAGAGCAGGCCCAACAGTCCAGAGAGCCCCTCAGCTCCAGAGGAGACTCGTTCACCGTGCTGCCTGCTATCGAGTACGGAGGAGGAACCACCACCCCTGAGCTGGACACGTTTGCTGGATTACTGGAAGAGATGGAGCCGGTGTGATGGAGGCGCGGGTGAGGAGGATCGAGCTCCCCTCGGTCCATGGAGGTCTGCAGAGACACGGGTTTCTCCAAGGTACCGTTACGGGAAAGACTCATCTTGCCGTTCATCAGTCTTTCAGATATGAAAATGTACTTTATGGCTGGCACAAACAACAACAACAAGAAAGAATAAATTAATTGGCTGCTGTAAATTGGCCACACCGACAAATAGCCTTTAAAGTCATGCTAACAACAATAAAATGACTAGACTATTAAAGTAATATTTATGGGCCTGGGAACATTTGACTTGTGTTACTATCTGTGCAGGGTCAAAAAACTCAGATTTCATAAAAAAATTAATTTGTGTTCGGCAGATGAACGAAGTACTTACCGGTTTGGAATAAAATGAGGGTGAGTCATTAATGACAGAATTTTCACTTTGAGAGAACTAACCCTTTAAGCTCAATAAACAGTATCCTAGCTCTAAAAAAGTAAATGGGCCCATTTGTGAAAGATTTAAAAGCAAAGCTTCTGATTTTATAAAAGCACTTAGGCCTACATTAATTCCAAAATGTGTTTATAGTCATTTTGTTACTTGTAAGTTTTTTTTAACAGTGAAAGGTTAACACATTTTGTGGCCATGCTAGAAACAAAAGACTAAAAGTGTGGACTATATTTCTCTAAAAAGGTCGGGTAAAATTTAGAGAAAGCAAACGGTGATAACTAACGCTGAAGATCAGGAAATGAAGCCCAGACCCCACCCTGATCTCCAGGATGACCCAAAAATACAAAACAATAACTTTGGAATGGCTCATCAGAAAACCCCCGAATGCTGACCAGACCACAAATACTATAAAACAGCGGAACCCTAAAAGAGCAACATTCATAAATAGCCTTTAACAGCTTGTTACAGATCCACTAGCAAGTCAGTGTCAGGAAAAAATTAATTAATTTCTCTGATTTATTTATGCAGGTTAGTTTCTTTGATCAATAATACACATCTAGTAGTTTAAGGTCAGATATAAGAGGACAGATCATTTAGATTGTGACTTCAGGATTCAGAGGTCACATGCCTGCTTATTCTTTCTAGGAATAAGTCTTCTGCTTACCCTTGTTTATTTGGAGTAGGCCCAATTTTTAGAGAATACAAGTATGATATCACCCTTCCATTAATAGTTCTGATGTTATCAAGACCTTGATTTAAAAACCTTTCCCACACAATCACCTTTTAAACTCTTAAAGAAGCTATTTATTGTGACCATGAGGAAGTTTTCAGTGGCCTGTATCACTTAAGTGTTTATTTAAGTGACAATGATCACACTTATAAAATCATAAAAGGTAAATTATTTTCAATTTTTTTTTTATTATTTATTTAGATATATACATTTGGCAGTTATTAATATTGATATTAATATTATAATTCTTATTAATATTATTTATAATTAAGTGTCTACATGTTTTCATCTGTGTGAGCAGCATTTGCCAAGATTAAATCACCACCATAACTAATCTTGCACTCTGATTCAAGGTTCAGAATATCAGGAAATTCCACAAAATATATAAATATATAAAGGGGGTTTTGACAGGACATAGACAGTCTTTAGGGAATTATGGTCAATATATATAACAGAACAGAGCGCAAACTGAACTAAACTATAAAAAAAGTTCAAAAAGTGTTTGTCGCTAGTGTATTGAAAATTAAGAATAGGCAATATTTAATTTTGGTCCAAAATAGCAAGCCTTAATGCTTAAAAGACCTTGAAAGACCTTTACAATCAATTTATTTAAAGCCTGTATTATTTAAAGGCCACAGTTTATATGTGCGTATTTAAATATGCATACATAAATAATGTAATTCTACCGGTAAAAGTTTCTAATAATATTGAAAGAATCTCTACGAGACTGTTATTTGATCACCAGTGCAGTATTGTGAAATATTATCACTATTTAAAATAACGGTTTTCTATTTTAATATATTTTAAAATCTAATTTATTCCTGTGATGCAAAATTGAATTTTCAGCATCATTTCTTCAGTCTTCAGTGTCACATGATCCTTCAGAAATCATTCTAACATGATTTAAAAGTCTTACTGACATTTTTTTGTTTATATATATATATATATGTATTTTTTTTGTGTTTAAATTAAAACCCTGAAAGGCATTTACATGAAATAAGTCTAAAATCTTCTATACTTACGTTAGAGTAATACAGTTGCTTGTCCGTTCCCTCAAACACCACCTTTCCTCCTGCAGAAAAATTTCCTTTACTTGTTATATAATTTCCTTTCCCCAATGAATCCTTCACAGTGGCTGAGATGGTTATTCCAGTCTATAATTGTTACTATAAGTTTTCTTCATCTAGTTTTCATGTCCACCTGTAGAACTCCTCTGGCTCTGTGTGAGACTGAACTCTGTGGATCTCTCTCTATTTCAGCCCGTTCTCTTCCTTTCCTTTCCTGCTCCGCTCTTTCCTTCCTTTGACGAAGATGTCCTGGCTTGGTATCTCAGCTATATCTCTCCGCTCCCACTTCTCTTTCTGGCCTCCCGCTGCTCCAGCTGGGGCATTTAGGATTGTGGGGTGTTGGGTAGTGAGGGGCGTAGTCTTATCCAGGAGGGTTTTTTTGCCCAATAAGATGGATGACCAGAACTCCCTTCGGAGCTACACACTCCACAATTACAATTGCACATTACTCTGAACAAATGATTTACTTTGAAACACTTTTCACTCAGAAATAGTACATTTCATTGCTTTTGTCGTGGCAGTCTTGTTTTGAGACCATGAAAAGATGTCATACAAAACTGACATTTCATATTTTAACTATACAAATGCTTGAAGGCAACCCTAAAGAACAAATTCCTGCATCTTATTAATGTTAACGGGCAGCTTGAATGATTGACTTGGTGCACTTTCAAAAGAAAAAACTCTGCCCGTTACATAACCTTGGTTCTTACATCACAAGCTCTGCATTTTCATCACAGTCTTAGAAAATCAGACCCTCTGGTGTAAAATCAGACATCTCAAACACAATAGAAGAACTCTGATGTCCTGAGGAAAATATATAACACGATTAAGAGGCATAGCAAAAACTGTGAAATCTGAAAGAGATTGGAGAAACTCCCAGTGGCACAGAAAGAGATCAAGAAGACTTTCTCTCTTGAGATACAAAAATATAAAAAACTGCATAAAAGAGTTACTAAAGGCTTTATGTAGGTCTGTATCACTAAGGGACCTCTGATACATTTGGCTGCAGCTAGAGCCGGGGGGAGTTGATGCCTGTTTAATATCTCTCAGGACGTGTCAGAGCTGTCAGGGCACAGGGGGCTGTTGGGTTGTTTTTTGGAGATTTCAGCAGACGTGATGTCGATTGGCTGTTTTTGAATGAGATACTGGAGATAAATGCTGAAATTATGGCAAATAATGTTGGTAACACTTTAGGGAATTGCTTATTAGCATGCATATTAATAACATATTGGCTGTTTAGTTGTGATTATAAAGCACATATTCTGCATGACCATATTCTACATACATCATAAGTTTATTGAGGAGTTTATTGAGGAAAAAATTCATAGTTAATAGCAAAAATTGGACCTTAAAATAAATTGTGACCAAAATGGTATATTAAAAAAATCAGCAAATTATATTGTATTATATTTATACTATATTATATTAAGTAATGAAAGTGTAATTTATTATGTGAATTATATTATATTATATTTTATCTAAAATTAATACATGATGTTAACCACATAATTAAAGTCTTTTAGCTTCTTATATTATATCTTATAAGTGCCATATGGATATTTATTTGAAACTCATCTATGAATATATATATTTTTTTATCTGTGTTTTTATTAAACTTTTTTATAAACATAATACACACATAACATTTACATAAATTAATAACATTCACAGAAAAATAAATAATTGTATTAGTAATGGTTAAGTAACCCTACAGAATGAAACAAGCAATGGCTTTTAATAAATTTGAATGAATATAATATATACCCCCAGTTTCAAAGACAAGGTTTAAGCCTAGTCCTAGACTAAAATGTAAATCTGAGCTGTTTCAACTGAAAGAAACTTGCAACTGACTGATCTTAAAACATGTCAGTGTCTTTGTTTTGTCTTAAGATGAAAACCATTAATGTTTTTTTCTCAGGCATGTTTATAAAAATTACTTAAATGTCCTAATTGAACTATGGTCTAATCCTGGTTTAGGCTAAGCCCTATATGATATAAATCATTTGTCTTGAGAGCACCGACATGTCCTTAGAGATATTAAACATATAATTTTAATGTGCCATTGTATGGTTACTTGCATTTAGCATAATTTTGCTCACAGCTGTCTGGGATTTTATCAGAACTGATAAACATTCTCAGGTCATGACCCACCATACAGTTGAGAATGACTGTGATGGAGTGAACTGGATATCGAGTTAACGGGTGAAAACAGGATGATGACTATATCTGTAAGTAAATAAACAATTTAGAGTTGTTTATTTATGTATTCACAGCGGTGGCGATATGGAAAGGGAGATAAAAAGGGTGCTGGTGAAAAATACAAGTGAAGTGTGGAGGGATGGTGAAAAACAAGATATATCCTGACAGTCATAAAAGAGGAAAACCTGTCTTCCTGTCCTTGGAGCCAGGATTTCCGCAGTAAAGTCCGCAGAGAGCGCTGAGGTGTCAGCGAAACATTACTCCTGCCCCATGACCTCCGCAGGCAGACAGGAGACCTTCCTCTGATACACTTCCACACACAACCCACAAATAACTTACACGTAAACACATGGGAATTTATCAGAATGTTTTATTTTTTTATAGTTAGAATTATATCAGGTATAACACACAAAAATCACAAAATGTTTTAGACAAGTCTGGCTCAGTTCCTTAATGTTTTCCTTTCTTTTTTTACATTTTTATTTTATCTTACCTTTTTTCTTTTTTTTATACAGTAAAACAAACAAAAAAATGGCAACTGACCTGAAAACAAACTCTGAGAGGTATCGATGGAACGCAAATCCGAAAACTCAATAATCTGCTATTCATCAATAATGACACAAATCAGAAAGGTCATAATTATCATAACAGCTAGGATGACTGGAATCATACACGTGTCACAATATCCTGTACCTCATGTAAAGCAAACAAATTTCATGTGTTAAATATACAGTACAAAGACATTCATAAAAGTGTACTGACTCTGTTCTAAGCACCAATTTGTGAGATTAAATGCATGTTTTCAAACCTACGGATCATTTATACAGACAGAGAGAGAGAGAGAGACCCGGGAGGAAGGGGGATCAGCACCATTTTGAATCAGACGTTCCCCCGTAAGCCTCACCACATCAGCACAACAGAAAGATTTACAAAATACGCATGAAAATCTCCGAAAAAGAGAAGCATCACGAACGATCAATAAATACAAAAGGAAGAGAAAAGTAAATAAATAAAAACAAAACAAAACCAGCAAAGACTAATTCAGTTATGATTAAAGAAAAAAAAAAATTAAAGGAGTCGATCAGATTGGGAAAAATGCATCAAAAGCCACAAGTTAGCAGGAATGTTTTTTTTATACGTTTTTTTTTTTTTTTGAGTTATACAAAAAGATTCACGTAACACACACAAGGTTTTCCAGACAAATGCAGTCAAATAAGTTTGAGATTAAACCCGTATTTTTTGGAATAACTGTTACATATACTGTACCTCACGTGATACTTTAATGCTCTAAGAAAATGTCGTTATTTATTTAATCAAATACCATGAAATCATCTTTTGTCTAAATGCATACCACAAGGCCCAAATGGTGTTAGTCTAGACTGTTAAAAAAGTTTCTATTTTTTTTTTTCCTTTCCGAAAACCTTTGACAACTTAAAAAAATAGCACCCAGTCAAATATGCAAATACCATTTACAAAGGTCAGATTGTAGTAAATATGACATGACCGAAAGAACTTAATGAAAAAAAACGTAATGCCACTGTAATGGTCATCAGCTCAGAGAGAAATGAATCCCCTGCTGTTATATATACGTTGTATCAAAGCACCACTTACTCAGAGACAAACTGCACTGGTGAAATCGTCTTCCATTTGCATAAAAAAACGTAAACTACATCAGTACCTGAATTAATGCACATGTTCGGCAAGTTGACAATTTTCTTTTTAAAAAGGAATCACAGCAGTTATCCATTGTGGATGAGTGACCTGATAGCCAAGTCCAATGATGTAGCACCACTCTAGTCCTTCTGTATTCAGGAACGTGAGAACTATCGGATGTCCCGTCAGTAGCTGGCTGAGGGGAAGACGACTGCGCTGGAGAGACATCGGCTGATAGTATTGTAAACAATGTGAAGTAAACAGCGATTTGATTGGCTGTTTCGTAAGTCTGCAGTAGTGGTTTTGGTTAAAAAACAAACAAACAAACAAAAAAGAAATGTAACGTAAGGTTTGTGCCGCTGCTTTGGGGCAGGAGGGTGGGAGATTTGGTTATGGCTGTGTAGTTTCAGACATCAAGTTCACCTACAGCACGGGGCTGGAGCCTGGGAAGAGAAAAATCACGCACTGAGAAAATAATTGACATTTACATTTAAAAGGGTCAATCGCAATGTTGATTTTGATTAAATAAATAAAATAAACAGTTGTAGTTTGTGTAATAAAAATTAAGTTTAAATTTTTTTTTTATTTTTTTATTTTTTATTTTATTTAAACACAAATTCTGGTTAGCATAATGAAAATCAAGCCAATTTAAAATAATAGTAATAATAATAATAACAATAACAATAATAAAAGTAAACTTATATAATATGCCTGTCCAGAGCACATATCATAGTTTATTTATAAAAATCTTTTATAAAAAAATCAAATAAAATAAAAATAATATTGCATATTGATATGTTATTTTAAACATATACAGTTGCCTAAAATGATGCCTATTTTTTTTAAAAAAAGTTTCATTACTTATTTTATGTTGTTTTATTATTTTCAAATTGCAAGAATTTTATTTAGCATAATGAAGCCTTTAAAAAAATTTAAATAAAATAAAAACAGGATTACGTATTCTTTTAAACATGTCCAGGTCATATTTGACAAAAATAATATACATTTTATTTTTGAATACTGAAAATGATGCCTATTTAAATAATAATAATAATAATAATAATAATAACAAAAGTAGTACTTATTTTATGTTGTTTTATTATTTTTTTTTACATTGCAATAATTGTATTTAGCATAATGAAAATCAACCGTATTTTAAAAAATATAAAATATAATATTATTACATAATATTACATATTTGCTTTAAACATGTCCAGGTCACTTCTCACAAAAATACTGTAATAATTATTATTTATAATATTATAATATTATAATTATATATATATATATATATATATATATATATACACACACATACATAGTTATGTTATGATATTATATTTTATTTTATTTTATTTTATCTAAACATGTCATGTCCCGGTCATGCTTCACAAAAAAAACCTTTTGATTTTGCATATTGAAAATGATGCCATTTTTTCATAAATATAAACAAAACTTAATGTTATTAGAAATATCATTGCATGTTTTATTTCATTTTATATTTAATTTAATTTAATCATTAAGGTCACATTTCACAAAATAATAATAAAAAAACAAACAAAAAAGCAAAACTTTATATATTAAATTGTTAGAAATATCATTGCACATTTTATTTTATTATTATTTAATTACATTTTTATTTTAACATTTAGGTCAGATTTCACAAAATAATAATACAATAATAAAAACATTATGGCACGTAACATTTTGACTTGGGTGTATAAGAGAGTGTTTGTCTTACCAGGGTGAAGTTATCATATGTGTTCATGAGCTCATTGATGCGGTATTGCTCCAGCACCACCACCCCGCTCAGACTGGGGCTCCGCTCCCGAGCGCAGTCCTCACAGTGAACCACATACGTCTTCCTACTGCTGTTCTCACTGGTCACAAACAGCAGGTCAAACACCTCCACCTGTTCACACACACACAGTCAGGTACATCAACAAAATCTTGTGAACAACATACATGCCATTAATGTAGCGTTAGTGGTCCTCACATCACATTCGTTGCAGTAGTAAGCTGGCTCATCCTTCACCCTGCTCTGATAGGAGATCTTCTTCCCCAGTGACACCAGATGGTCCCTCAAAATCTGAATATGTTTGATGGACTGGAGGAGACAATGTCTGAAAGACGACACAAGGAGGAGGTAGAACTATAAAATCAATTATAGCAGGTCTCAGTGACACAAACAATGCAACGCCGCACTCACTTGATCATTTTAAATGTGTTTGGGTCTGTGATCTTGATTGTGCGGGCGACGTTCCAGGACACATGGATCATGGGGACGATTGATTTTACTTTCTTGACCTCGTTCCACTCAAAGCGTTCAAGAGCCAGCTGGTATTGATAGGCTGGAATGATAAAGGGCGTAAAGCAAGTGCCAAATGTATTTACAGTTAATGTCTGGAGAATGTCTTTGGCTCCCCCTGTTGTCACACTAGAGACTCACCATTTAAAGGGCCCACATTCCAGGCAATGTTGTTGCACCACCCTACGGCCTGGACCCAGTGTACAGTGCCAGCGTTGATCCACACAAGGTCACCGGGTCTTTGAATGAAGCGGTACACTGGGATGTTTGAACGGTACAGGTCCTCCAGGACCGGCCACCATGAGCCGGTCAGATAATCCACACCATGCCTAACCAAGACATATTGTTTTAGATTTAATTGCATTTGCCATCGTGCTAAGCCATAAAAAGAACTGCTGTGTGTGATCCCAAACGCACTTTTCACACAAGTCACTGATGGCTTTCCAGTAGTGTTCATGGACGGCAAACCACTCACAGTCTCCAGGGCCAATATTGATGTTCACTGAACAGAAGTTATTATTTTCCTGATGTCCTAGAGAGAGTAAATCAGACTTTGAGTTTTTAAAAAGGTTTTGTTTTGTTTTATTTTAAACATGTTCATGTCACATTAAACAAATTAGATGTACTATAATAAAAAATAACACTTATTTTGGATAAAATAAAAATAATGATAATGATATTTTAGATTTTTTTCATACATGGTAACATTTCACAAATTTTATTTGAAAATGAAACACACACACACAAACATTACAATTACACAATATATAATTTAAATATATATATATTTTTTCTAAATATATAATTTTAGCAAAAAATAGAAATGATAAAAATAATATGAAAACTACCATATCATATATATTTTGTTTTATATTTTATTTTTAACATGTCCAGGTCATATTTCACAAAATATTATAATTTATTAAAAATTCTTTAGCATTATGAAAAATGAAGCCTATTTTAAAAACAAATATAAGTAACTAAAGAAGAAAACAGGAAGAATCATTTCCATATATTTGTTTTCCATATCCAGGTTTTTTCCATTTTGCATACTAAAAATTATTCATTAAATAAATCAATTATTTTTTTCCCTGATGTCCTCAAGAGAGGATGTCAGACTTTTTGTTTGTGGCCATATATTGTTTTGTTTTATTTTAAACATATGCAGGTCATATTTCACAAAATATCACAGATTAAATTTTACATAATGATTAAAAAAATTATAAAATTAAACTGTATTTAAGAGTGTTTGTAAAGGAGACCAAACCTCCAAAAAATAGTAAAATCTGATTAAACAAAAACCTCCACAAGGAAAACAACTACAGAAATTGAATAATGTCTAATCTAAGGGTAAGAGATCTCACAAACACACAAATACCTTATGTGTGAGAGTGTGTGTGTGTGTGTGTGTGTACACTGACCTGGTGTGCGGCTGCCAGGGACCTTCATATAAAGCTGGACTGTGTTCATCCCCAATATAGTGTGGCCGACATGACTCAGCATGTTCGCACTGGAAGAAACACGCATGAATGCAGGCAACTTCAATAGCTCCTGCAGCTGCAGCTTCCACCTGAAGACAAGAACCCACAGTCCTTTACTCACACCACTGCAAGTACTAATGCTACAGTGCATAGTCTTTCTGTCCAACATTATTTAATGGCTGACTGTCAACTAATGTCACAGTGATTTTTTAAAAAAAACATCTCTCACCGTTTTGGGTCTGACAAATCAATGTTGGTTCCAAATTTAATGATTTTTCCAACGGCTTTTTGATCTGAGCTGTTAAAAAAGAAACTGTTCAGAGACAGCAATTTCAAAAAGTAAAGAAAATAAAGTTCAATCTGGTCCTGGTAATAGTAACGTATATGTGTTTTTAAATGATAATTTAACCAGTAAATGTTATTTTTGACTTTACCTGGATGTGGGGGTAGAAGTTGCAGTGTTTCCTTGGGAGTTGGATTTTGTCACATTTTTTTCCCCTGATTTATCTTCTTCATCTTCATCTTCACTGTCTTTCTCTTCCTAAAAATAGAGATAACTTTTACTTAAATCTCAAATTTATTTTGAGATTTTGTATATGTCTCTGTGTACTTAGCACATCCAGGCGATTGCCTGGACCCTCAGCACCATCAAACTGCAATACCCTTCCCCTAAGAAGGAGGAGAGGGGATATTTCACGTACTCATTTTTCATTTCATTAAATATGACTTTACTGGGTGAAGCAGACTGTTATGCTGTCACCAAAGAGTTTCCCATTGAGACCGGAGATGTGACTCCAGTTAAGTGTGAGATGGTGTTGTTTTCCGATAGGTGCTCATGGTAACGAAGTCTACCTGTAAGCTCTCCTGGAAACTGGATGCTTGGTACTGTGCATATTTAGCGATGGTGGTGTGAGATCTGCTGCTTTCGCAGGGCCAGGTCTGGGCGGATCCTGAATGGTTCCAGTTCTCGTCGGCTGGCTGCTGCACCTGAGTCCTCACCTCCACTGCATGCTCAGAGTTGGCCTCCACCAGGGATTTGGTGGAGAACAGACCCAGATCTAGCAGAAACACAAGAATGTCACAGGCTACATCTACACTAATCCGGATACATTTGAAAACCATTGTTACCCTTTCAGTCGAATCACTTCGACGTTACATATGGGAACTCGCCAGAGAGACCAATTGCCTTTGAGCTTT
>JAUMHE010000002.1:743491-753531 GCA_032359235.1 Enteromius mattozi | reverse complement strand
CTGATCGTATATGTTTTTATGTTTCTTATATCTCACCAAACTTTTGTGTGTACAATAAAATTATTTGAATGTTTTCCGACATTTCATTCTGGATGGAGAAAAATTAGGAGGAAGGAGCATGTGTATATGCTTATGTGTGTGTTTGTGATATTGTATTTTCTTACTAAGACGGAGGGATCCAGCCAGTCCTCTGATGACAGTAACAGCATTTTTAGAATCTGTGCAGAATTGCAGCAGCACCGGAGAAAAAGCATCTCTTTTGCTCTCTAGCTAAAAATACAAAAACATAAAACCAAAGTCAGAATGACTTTTACACAATCAAACAGGCAGCTTAAATGGTTAAGGTCCTTGAGCGCACTAAGTCCATCATTTTTCATGCTTTTTCTAATATTCCTCGTATTTTCTTTAAAAAATGCTGGTTAAAATTTTTTTTATGACAGATGAAAGCTTCGGAGGCATTGCGTAAACATGACTGTCACAACTTGAGCTTGTATTTATTTTTAACGTGAAAATTTCAGACGAGAACTTTGGACTTCGTTACTCTTGTTTATCATTACAACAACAATAAAGACCTATAATGTAACCGTATAGACCCTGCAGCCCTGCAGAGTTCAGCTCCTACCCTAACTAAAACTCACCTGTCTGTAGCTTTCAAGTAACCGTTCATTAGATTGTTCAGGTGTGATTAGGGTTAAAGCAAAACTCTGCAGGGCTGCAGCTCTCCAGGACTGATGTTCGCCACCCCTGGTATAGACTAATGTCTTACCAAGCATATTATTAACAAATTACAGTACGATGCAAAAAATGCTTTTCTTACATAGATTTTCTGTCTTGTTTCCAGCCAAAATATCAGAAATTCTTAAATCAATAACGATTTTCTAGACAAGTAAAAAAATTTTGTTTTCAGAAAAAACAAGTCAAAAGAAAAGCATTTTCGCAGTGTACTTTAATAAACCTTGAGCCTTGTGAACTGATTGGCCTCAACTCACATAAATGCTTGGTGTCGGAGGGTTCAGTTTCTCTCTGGGAATAGGAATATCGGTGGATAGGTCAGGTTTCACTGAAAACTCTGGAAGCAGGTATGACTCCCGAAACTTGTTTTTGATGTTTGCCCCTCTGTCATAGGAAAAAAAAAAAGAGAACAAAAACATTTTAATAAGAAAATAGTTCATATTCTTCGTCAAAGTAATAAGTTTAGAGTACTAAACACTGATGCTGGGGTGCTGTGAATATGTGCAGGGTGGTGCTGTTAGATGCATTGCTAAGGTGTCCTGGGTGGTTGATTACTGGCCCAAGTTAAAAAAACAAACCCCAACTCAATGATGTTCTTTAGATATGGTTTAGGTGCCTTTAGTATCAGTTAATGGAATCTAGCCTTTAGCTTTATAGCCATTTATCCTCAGCAAACAATGCTCAAGATGAGCATTTGTGGTTAAAATGTGTATACATATAAAATTTATTTTTTATTTTTTTAGAAAATGATCAATCATTTCACTAGATAAGACCCTTATTCCTGTGAGATCCCTTTGAAGCTGCACTGAAACTGCAATTTGGATCTTCGACATATTGTTTCCTGTAGAAGTCAACTATATGGAGAAAAATCCTGGAATGTTTTCTTCAGAAACTAAAATCGTTTTCGACTGAAGACAGAAAGACATGGACATCTTGGATGGCATAGGGGTGATTATATAATTAGGAAATTTAAATTCTGGAGTGAACTAATCTTTTAAGTGCATAAGAATCTGACGTCTAAAGTTTGATGTGAACTTACTTGCATGCTCGAATGACCTCATCTGCTTTATTTTTGATGTTGATGGCATTGAGTGGCATGGTCTTCTGCTCGATCTCTGAGGCAATGAAAGTCTGCTGACCTCCGCTCACAACCTTAACCAAACAGATCTTCAGTTCTTTTAAGGGAATTTTAGACAACTCTTGCAAATTAAGGAGATTGACTCGTTCCAGCAGCAGAGGTCTTCTGGAGGGTGTCACAGTAACAGAGGTTTGTAAGTTGGTGGTGGCAGATGTAGATGATGCTGTCACAGATGTGTCAGCTTTTATTGTGTCTTCTTTCATGTTCTCTTTTTTAACAAATGTTTCTTTTTCTCTCTCAATTCCATTAGATTCTGTTTCTCCATCTTTCAAGTCAATGTTTCCTGGGACAACCTGTTTGTTATCGATTTCCACCAAGTGCTCATCTAAACCTTCAGAGGATGAATCCTTTGTCTCTGTCTCATTCTTCACCATGTCCTTTTTATTCTCTCCTCCATTACTCTTTTCAGGATCTTCTCCTTTTATGCTCTTACCAGCTTTTCGTGGAGACCTCACTTGATCTTTCTGTCTGGCCCTGTCTTGTTCCTTTTCTTTCTCAGTAGACGTGGACCCGCTGACTCTCATTGCCTTTGACACAGGGCTGGAGTTTTGGTTGAGCAGTAGCTCGCAGCTTTGTACTAGTTTAGCCTGCAGGGTGGCAGGAGACAATAGAGGCTCCTTCTCTTCCAGTGAAATGCAGGTTGTGTCCTTAGCTGATTCAGCTTCTTTGATGTCAGCATGTTTATCCATCTTCTGCACCTCAGTTTCATTCTTTTCTTCTTCTTTTTCATCCTCTATTGCATTGGTTTCCATTCTTTCATTCTCTGTTTCACTCTCTTTGTCCTTTTCTGCAGGCTCGATTAGTAGTGGTTCGACCTGATCTGGGATTTCCATAGTTGGAGATGTGGCAGGTGGACTATGCTGGTCTGGAGGGGGTATCTCAGGACCCAAGGACAAAGATGATGAGTATTTCACCCCAACTAAAGCACCAGGGGGTGGTCGACCAAATGGCCCACCCCTATAAGTGTATCTATGGCTGCTCATGGTTGAGGTTGATGATTCGAATGTGTCCATTTGGTGCAAGTGTGGTTTGTTGGGCTCAGAGCTGCTTGATGCATCAGGACTACTATATTTCTGCTCTTCTCTCTTTTCTTCATCCTCTTCCTCAGTGTCCATTGCTTTAGAAGACTCAGGAAGGCCATACAACTTGGCCAGGTCACTGTGGCAATAGTCGACTCCAGTGTTGATCTCCACTGGGTCTCTTAGTGGAGATGAGTGTGTTGGACTCGGTTGTAGCACGGGTCTTCTCAGAACTCTAATCATATCTCCCTCTTTCCCTTCCTCATCATCATCACTGGACACTGGAGAGCCTTGCCAACTCAGAACAGGTGGGCTTGTTGGTGGGTCCAGCCTTAGAAGTTCCTCACTATAGGTGCAATGAGCCGGAAGGAGGTCTGGGGCACTATGCAACCCTATAACAACCTCCTTGCTTCTGATGGGTTCTTCTTCACAAACCTTGTGCTTATCAGGAAGAGTAAGTTTGGACCTGCCAACATCATGGGCTTCTACACTGTCATCATCGCTAGTGTCTACATTGTCAGGCTCAGAAGATTCCGATTGGTTGTCAACCTCTAAGGCTTTAGTATTGGTTTCATGGGTTGATTGGCATGGAGAACAATGGTTATTACTGACAAGAGGAGATATAGAAGGTGGGATGAACCCTGAGGTATGTCGAGAGAACTCTTCCTCTCTGTGATTGAGATGAAGTGGCTCAGACAGTAGGTCATCCAGCAGAGGTTCAGAATCACTGGCATACAGTGTTCCTAAAATGGCAGATGCTGACTTTGAAGTTGGCGTCCGACTCTTCCTGTCTTCAAGCATTCCTTTTTTCCCCTCCTCCTTTGCTCTTGTTATCTGTCCCAACTTTCTGCCATTTTGAAGTATGTTCTTCTTATCATGTCCCTTTCTTCCATCCCTCATCTTTTTCTTTTTCTTGTCCTCCATTTTTTTCTCCATTTCTTCTCTTGTGTCTAACAGCTCTCCTTCCTTCTTTTTCTCCTTCCTCCTTAAACGCTCCTTGTGCCTCCTCTTGGCCTGAATGTATTTCAAGAGTTCAGTGTCCAGCTTGCTGAGGGAGCTCTTGTGGGTGGATTTGAACCCACTCTGGTGTTTCGAGTGTCTGCTCTTCTTCATTTCTGACTTCTGTGTCCTCTGACCTCTTTCTGAGGTTTGAGCGCTGGGTTCAAAAAGGGAGTCAGAGTCTTTCTGATTGTGTTTCTTTAATCCAGTCTCTGGGCTCCTCCATTCTGAACAATCTGTGACTCTACCCTCTGCACTGCTGTATGGTTGGATGGGACTCCGTTGGCGAGTAATATGCTTAGATGCGCTTGGCCGTTTTCTGTCCCCACCCACAGACTCTTTGGATTCCAGGACAGAGGTGGTATGCCCCATCTCCTGTAGAGAATCAAATGGTCAGACATTTCAAGTCTATACTAACACAAAAGACAGGCTCATCAGTGGCTCAACTTCAGTTTTGCGATGCTACGAGAATCTTTTTATTGCATGAAGAAAACAAAAATAACATAATTTACCATTCTTCTCTCCTGAGTTACATCGCAAAACTGAAGTTGCACCACTGATGTCACATGGACTGTTTTACCAATGTGTTTACTAACGTTACATTTCTAGACTTGGGAACATTTCAGTTGTGTTGCTGTCTATGGAGGGTCAGATAGCTCTCTGATTTCATAAAAAATATCTTAATTTGTGTTCCAAAGATAAACGAAAGTCTTACGGGTTTGGAACGACATGAGGGTGAGTAATTAATGACAGAATTTTCATTTTTGGATTAAGTTACCCTTTAATGTTTATTTCATGCTACAACTAATAAAAAGAAAGAGATGATCAGTTCACACTTGAACTGAGGCCCTAGCCTGCTTTGTCTTGGCAGGTCTTTGCAAAGGGTCAATTGTTTTTTAAAATGCTATCTTTTTGGCTTTTACTGATAATTTATATGGACTTGACATTTAATTGATAGTTTTGCATTGCCAGACTTTTGACTACTAATATTAAGTCTTGGAGCTTATTCTGGCCAAAAAACGCCCACTTATACAGTCTGTGGGTGTGCAGTCAGTCTGAGGCTGAGACTAGTTCATTGAACATTGGGCCTAATATTGAAAAGAATAGTTGAAAAATGAAAATTCTTCCTATTTACTCACACTGCTGCCATGTTTTCCCGAGCGGCTCTGTGTTTTCCAGCCAGGCTGTGCTGTGTTGAATCTGGGCTGAGGTACTGAGGTGGCTGGGCTGCTGAAGGGGCCGGTGTGCCTCTGTGGTGGAGGGAGCTGGTGCTGCTGACTGTAAGGCACACTGGTGAGGTTTGCTGGTGATGGGCAATCCCAGCCCCCTTTGGCCCCATGGGGATGGGGGCCTGGATGATCTCGGATTGGATGATGGGGTTGCCCCTGTTTGGTGGGTTTCTTGTTGTGGAGGCCCTGGCTTGGGGCACTGTTAGTGGGTGGTGATGGGATGGAATATGGTCTGTGATCTCTCATGACTGCATGACTGGACTCCTTTTAAATAAGTGAAAGAAGTATGGTTATGATCAATACAAAGTATATAATTGTAAAATACACATTCAAAGCAAAGTATTTTTACATTAAAAGTATTTGATTAGGCTTGTTAATGTGTATTGAAATTACAAAGTGTTGTAAGTGTAGAGTTGTAAACCTTCCTTCCAGTCATATATAGAAAATCAATTGCACAAAAAATACAGCTGAGACCACTGGTCTACCTGAAAGCGAGAGGGCGAGGACCTCTTCTCAGACAGGCTCCAGGGCATTGAGCTTTTGTATGCTGGGCTCCATGGCCGAGGTGGATGTGATGGAGGTGGACGGTTGATGAAATATTTCTCTCTTGTGTGAAAATTCTGCAAAATTGATCAAGAGTAATGCATTATCACTTAAGAATGTTCTCATTCTGACCAGCAGATGGTGCTTAAAGCCTACTGCCTCTTTATATTCAAAACTTTTGGATTGACATATAACCAAAAATGAACAGAAAAATTAAAAAATAGTAGTTATCCTTGCACATTCATTTTAAGGAACATGACTGACCTGATGTGAACTGATGCTCCTGCTTCTCTTGCTGGGACAGTCATCTCGTGAAGGGGATGGATCCCGTTGTGGTGGTGACATATTGTGAGGAGGCGGTGGACGTTTGAGAGAGGGCCCTTGGAATGTCCTGGACTGAGTCGATTGTGTCCATTTCTCTCCCTGGATCTGTGGAGGGCGCCCGGTGGAACGCTGCTGCTGATGTGGACCCCCATACTGAAACAGGAAATAGCATCAAGCCAGTCAGGAAATTAAGAGTTCTTTTTCTCATCTTTCAACTCTAGACATTTGGATGCCCTCACCCTGTGTGGCTGGCTGCTGTGATTGTTGCTGCTAGAGAGGTGTCCTCCACACCCTGAGCTGTAGTTTAGGGTGGGGCGTTCTGGATTGTGGTGCTGGCTCTGTGTTGGTCGACAGCCCCTCGGGACCCTTTGCTCTTTTCCGATGCCTCTGTCTCTGGGGTGTGTGTGGGGCCTGTCCCTGCTGAAACCTGGAGGTCTGTTTGTAAATAAAGAGGAATACTATGTATTAATGTCACACAGCTGTGTTAACATGGCAAATTTGCATATTACCCGCATCATATAGCATGCAAGATTGAGCGTGTCAAATCACAGTACATTGAAAATGTACATTAAAAGACCTGGATGGTATGATACAGTAGTAACACACTAGCAGCATGAATAGTAATATGCTGATATACAGCCATATTGCACATTTACTTATGTGATATTGTGGTAACACTTTATTTTACAGTTACACCTATTAGTTGCTTATAGCATGCATATTATTAAATTATTAGGCATTTATTAGTGCTAATTAAGCACATATTAATGCCTTTTGCTACATGACCTTATTCTACATCCCTAATCTTAACCAATACCTAAACTACCACAATAACTATTAATAAGCAGCAAACTAAAGCTGATGATACACTGGGCAATTTTTTGAGCACTGTTGCCAGGCAACTTTGGGAAATGTTGATGTCAACAGGCAACCAGGTGAGACAGAGGGCCCATGATTGATCTAAAATATCCAGATGGGAAAGTACCCAAGCAATGTTGTTAAAAAAAGTTTCTCTGCAAAAATTGCTGAAAAAGCTCCCCCTTGTATCATCATCATAAGCATTTAGGGAAAAGTCAACAAATGTTACCTATTGCAAGGTGTTACAGATATGGCTTACATATGTATTACATAAAATAGCTATAATAAGTATGTATTTGTTAGTGCACAAGTGCACAAGTAGTCCAGTTTCAATAAAATAGTGTTGACCATTACCAGTGGGACTGTGCAAAATGTATTTCAGTATTATTAGAGCAGAAAAAAGACTAACCTGTTGTTATAAGCTTTATTTGGGTAACTTCTTCCTGCTGTGTAGTTTTGGGATTGATAATTCCCTCCACTGCACCTGAAAACAGAAGAACCGATAATTTAAAAACTGTAAGATATACACTACAAAACAGTGTTCGATTAACATATACTGTGTGTGAAGAATGGAGGATGACCTGGATGGAGGGGCCCAGTGCCGGTTGCTGCCTGGGGCCCATGGTGCTCGATTTGGCCCAGAAGAGGGGAAGGAGTCCCACGAGTTACGTCCAGAATACTGCTCTGCTATGTGATACATTCAGCCTGAGGGTGAGACAAACACACGCACATACAAAAGCAATTACTGTAGCTGTTCACTCGTGATGTACCTTGTTCTGGAGAGAAGAAAGCGTCCTGTGAATACTCACCGCACTGATGAGTCTGAGAATCCCTCCACTGCAGATCTCAACAGAGATCACTACACTTTCCCTCGCTTTCAATTTGAGCTTTCCTGAATGAAAAAAGAGAGAAAAGATATAACGAGAATGAATAAAGCATTCTTTCATAATACCACATGATAAGAGTAATGCCTTGTTTTGTGATATTTATAGAAAAACAGTGGATTCAAGGTAAATCTATGGGATTTTCCATCCTCTGTAATTGCCCAACAGGTATCATTCAAGTCCCTATCAAACGATGCATGATAGGTTACTTGTTTAATTACAACACTTAGGGTTAAGGATCTGACAAACATTTAGTCAAAGCAATAGCAAAAGTCGTTGCACAGGAAGTTAGAGACATAAAGACAGACAGAAAACAAATGAGGGAGGGGACAGCAGAAAGGAAATCTTCAGGATGTGCTCTTGTAAATGATGGTCAATATCAGTTTCCTGAGAGAAAAGACAACATGGCTCCATGGTAGTCACAAGTATGCTAACTCTATAGCATATTTGTGGCTTCCATGTGTTATATGCTGCATAACACAACACAGTATCCTTAACTGTCAAAGAAATAAATCTCATTGTGATCTTCACGTCGCCCACACACCTTTGAAGATTTTCTAGCACCTGACTGACACTTCCTCTAGATTTGACTGAGGCAATAGATCAAACGTGTAACGCTGGAACAAGTTCAACCCCAAGCATCTGCAGCAATCCACAGGCTCTAGTTTGTCTTATCTCTGCCCCCCACGCTCCACCCCACCCACACCAACTGTCCTATATCATAGGAAGAAGTGTAACAAGTGTGTGAGCGTGTGTGAGGTTATAGGAGGGCATTTGTGCCCTTTTTGGTCCATGAATAGCTCAGCTCTCATACTGTAAAACTCCATTTGTGCATTCTGGTTCAGATCAGGACAGAGCAACTGCACGCTCTTTGTGTTTGTTAAAGGCTTTCACCTCTTAAATGCATCTCATAATAGCGTATTTAACACATAGTTGAACACACACGCTTGAACTTTGACACATTTGCTACATGCACAGGTATAATACATGGCAGGCATTTGTATGTTTCTTTCCCCTCTCTTTCTCTCTCTCTCTCACACACACACACTGTCACAGCCCATCTATTATGTTGAGAGCTCTTGTTACTCATAAACAGCAAAGAGATTAAATGGAGAACACATGGAGATATTTGCCTAGAAATGTTGCATGCACCTTCTCTAGAATTTCAGAAGAGATCTAAACAACAGGCTTGTTTTAACCCATTTATTTAATGCACACTTTCCAATACTGCATAAAAAAGTGTGCTCACATGAAGTTTTTTGCTGTGTAAGACTACAGTGGAAACACATTTACTGAATACATGTGATTGAATATTTAATATGTGCTTGCTTAAGGTTTTTTGTTGGAAGCTGATTAAAGTCAAATTTTCTCTTTGATGTATGGGATGCATGCTGGATTTCTCCAGTCATTTAGTCCACTTAAACCCCACCCCTTTCTTACAAACAACATTCCATTCACATCTGGCTTTATCCAATCAACAACTGATCTGAACCAAGCCTTCACCCTAGATATTTTCTTCCGATAATCTGTTTCACTTTAATGTACTTTGCAATATAGAAGAAAAGACTTTCTTTTTTCAGATGAAAACAATCGGAAATATATAAAAAAAATGTCCTGGCTCTTTCAAGCTTTAGTGAATGAGGGTCGAGATTTTGGGGCTCCAAAAAGTGCATCCATCCACCATAAAAAGTGAATAGGTTTGTGTAATCTGATTTAACTCAACCTGTTTGACAGTGCATTGTTGGTCTGCTTTAAAATTTGATTACAATGGCACAGGACGCTAACATGAACGTTGGCAAATAAAAAGGACATGATGTCACAGATGTCCTTTTCAAAGCTCAGGAGGCTTTATGTGGTTCTCAGTTAAGATTGAAGTGTCAGCTGTGTCTCCGATATTTATCCTGAATTTCCTTACAATCAGAAAAAGATCAAAACAAATGAAATAATAACAGACAAACAGTAAGCAATGTCCAGGCTCTTTCGAGCTTTATAAATGGCAGTGAAATATTTTTTATGCAAAATAAAGTGCATACATCCATCATAAAAAGAGCTCCACACAGCTCCAGAGAGTTAATAAAGGCCTCTATCGTGAACCTAAGTACGTCAGTTAGCAGAAGTTAGAGATTATGGTTTATAAAGATTTAAGTACGGATAGCCATGTAAAGCACTTAAGGTGGATGGAAGCACTTTGTTTTGCATAAAAATCTTGATTCAATGCCATTATAAAGCTTGAAAGAGCTGAGCGCTTGTCATATTATCACAAATATGAAGTGTTTTCAATCATGTACTGCTAATTGTAGGTTTCAAACATTTA
>JAUMHE010000002.1:661141-679443 GCA_032359235.1 Enteromius mattozi | reverse complement strand
CATTAATTTAAATAAATACAGGAAAAATAGTGCAAAAAATTAATACATATAAATAAATGAGATATATATATATATATTTATATTTATTTTTTAACTTCAATATCTTTTAAAATCAAATTTATTCCTGTGATGCAAAGTTAAAATTTGAGCAGTCTTCAGTGTCACATGAGCTTTCAGAATTCATTCTGATATTTTAATTGCCTTATTATGAAAAAAAAAAAGAAATAATAAGAAATAATAATAAAATTATTTCATATTATATTGTATTATATTATATTAGAAAACAAAAAAATATATTTAAAATTAAAATACATATAACATTTTACTGGTAAAAATGTAGTTAATTACCCTGGGGTGAAATGTTTACTGTACATTGACACATTTCTTGACATTCACTCAAATACTATGAAACAAAACAAACTTGAATGATTGCTTATTCACACACACCTGATGGTGTTGTCTGAGGAGCCGCTGACCACTAGTCTGTCTCTGTACTGCAGGCAGGCAATTCCTCGCTTATGACCATTTAGTGTCCGAACAAACTCACAAGTGCTTGTACTCCACACCTACAAAACACATTACATCACACATTAGATCACACAACAGGATTAAACATTAAATACTTCAAATCTGTTCCAAATCAACTTTATATTAAACTACAGACATCTACACACACCAGATCTCAACTGCCCTGCCTCATTATTGGGGAATGTTTTGATAGGGTGGGGGTTGCAGAATGACTTGGCAACCTTCCCAGAGTGATGGGTGGGCTGGATCATGGCTGTCTGTTTCTGGAATCTCAAATGCTCTGAGTCAAACATCTAGAGTGGCACGAGTGCTGAAGGGGACTCTGGAGCAAGAGCAAGGACTAAAGCGTTTCCATAGTCTACAGAGAATTAGGAAACTATTACACTGCTGCCCTCTGCTGGGAGCCTCTGTGCTTTGGACAGAACAAGCAGACACCTGAACAGTCAAAGTCCAGCTGCATGACAGTGAAGTCCACTGCAGCTTATTGTCATCAAGAATTAACACATTTAAACATGACAGGGCCTGATGCATATAAAACCTCTAACAGCATTGATCTGTGGTTTGACTGACAGCTGATAACTCATTCATAGATCAGAGCACTGACCTTTATGGTCCGATCCCCGGAGGCAGAGACAATGTATTTGTCGTCAAAATCGACCACATTGACTGCAGCCCTGTGTCCGACGAGGACCCGGCGGAGACTGATGTCCGTAGGAGAAGCCATGTCCCACACGGCGATGGAGCGATCCTTCGAGCAGGTGACCATCAGCCCGTTACAGAATCGCAGGTGGAGCACGGCCTCGTTGTGGTGGATCAGAGTGTTCAGAACCTCCCCCGAATTCACATCCCACACTCTGGGTAAAAAGAGAAGGCAAGCAAAGTCAGACCTGATTTTATCAGTTCCTTATTCATTCCAGCTGAACAGACATGTGGAGTGATGGGGGGGCTGGGACTGGGAAAAAATGAACAGAGGACTTATAGAGAGCAAGAGAACGATAGAAATCTGACCTGACAGTGGAATCAGAGGAGCCGGTAACAATGACTCTCTCATCATATTGCAGACAAAGCACAGAGCCTGTGTGCCCCGTCAGGATCTTCAAACACTCCAGGGTCTGTTTATCCCATATCTGAATGCAAACACACATGAGACATCTTGTCACAATTGCAAATACCACGCATGTCACAAAGTCAAATATAAACTTCTGTTAACCAGATTAGACTCATCATTAAAAGAAGAAAAAAAATTCTAGTTGGGATGCATGAATATTTAGTCAATAACTATCTGTATTAGCATGGTCAATATCAATTTGAGGATTTTGGGTAAGTAAGAAGTTTTATTATGTAAATAATTACATTTACAGTATAAACAGTACTTTTGTGCAATAATTATAATTTAAAATAACTTTTCTACAACAGTATATTTGAATAAAAAGAATGTATTCCTGTGATGGAATTATCAGAAGCTATTACTTTAGTGTTCAGTGTCACATGACCCTGATTTGCTGCTCAAGTGTTTTTTTTTTTTTAATCTTAAAAGGTTAAAAAGAGCTTAATATTACTTATTAATTGGACTTTCTCTAAATTATGAAGTATGAAATAGAAATCCATGTAATATAAAAATGTCTTTGCGGTCTCTTGTGATCAATTTAATGCATGAAAACACTGTACACAAAGTAGCGCTCCACTCACAAACACTGCTTTATCAGACATTAATTGCAGGACGAAATGAAAATTACATCCAAAATTTTCTGAAGACAGTCTGTTTCCTTCAGAAATACAGTGATATAAAAACACCCACATCGGGTTTCGATTTTGAAATGTGCAGTTGCTCATGTTTATTCCACAAAGTCAAAGCCTTTTGAAAAGTCTATTTGTGGTGGTCAGTTTTGATATTGTGGTGCGCCGCCACAAATTAATCAATGTATGGGAAACACTGGACCTGCATATTTGTCTCTCTCGTGAACACTACTTGCACAAATCTT
Source organism: Enteromius mattozi (assembly GCA_032359235.1). NCBI lineage: Eukaryota > Metazoa > Chordata > Actinopteri > Cypriniformes > Cyprinidae > Enteromius > Enteromius mattozi. The sequence goes on along the minus strand of JAUMHE010000002.1, from coordinate 676,933 downwards.
CTGCAGAGGCGGTCACAGTATTACATAGAAAAAAAACTTAATGAAAAGGGACATTCCACAAGCTGTCGTTTTGACAGACTTCAACATACGCTGTTTTTAAACTAACAACAAAGTTCTGAAACTTGAAGGATGTTTTTATAACATCCTCCTACATGTCAAAACATCAAGGGAATTTTGATTTTTCAGATCATGACCCCTTTAATAACAATAGCCTTTTACTGATATTGTCAGCTCTATGACACATCCCTAGAGCTACACTTGCTGAAATGCTGCAGTAAGAACACTGGAGAGTTTAATACTATGAGTAAAGAAATCTAACAAACCCCTACAAATAACCAGCATCATCAGTCATTCTTGCCTTAGAAAGTATGACTTGAATCATCTCACGTTTCAATACCCTCCCTCTAGTTTCAGTATTGTAATACCGAAAAGGAAATATTTGATCGTGCAAATCAAAAAGCTCAAGCATGTTTCTAAGAGTTTAAAGAGAATTCATGTTCCCCTAACTGGTGAAAAATCACAATTATAATTCACGAGAACATGCTTGTGGTTAGCGTTTTTAAATGACACCTGCTTATGGATGCACTCAGGCGGTGTGGTTTTTACTTGTGACGACTTCACTAAACCCACACGAGCTTCACTAGAAATACACCGGCAGAGCGCGGTCGCACCTTGATGGAGTTATCTCGTAGACCGCTGATGATCTTTTCGTCGTCATACTGGAGGCAGTAAACACCTTTACTGTTCTCCGACCTACACTGGATCCTCTGCAGGTTATGTCGGCCACACCTCCAGTTCGCCTCGATGGTCTGGAAACACGAAAATCAACATTACATCAGCAATTACTTACACTGCTAAGAAGCACACTAATTTATCTGATTTGATCAAATGATTATGCACAAACATTACATTAGCGACCCGTCTTATCACTACTTTTGAAAATGTATAATTGATGTAACTTATGGCTGCATACTCTGATTACTCAGAGGGCAGCTATGAGGAAGACAAAGAGCCAGGTAACATGAGGCCTGCCACCTTCCCCTGAGGTGTAATCACTGGTCCTGCTTGTTTAAAATGAACAAACACGTACTACCTCATATTCCTTAAAAACTTGACATGAGCAGACAAGATCTATTATACTCATAAAATGTAAAGAGAGAAAGAACGATGTTTGCTTTGCCCACCTCAATGTCCTGAATGATTTTTGGATAAAGAGAGCGGTAGTATGAGTTTGGAGGAACTTCTGTTGTGCGGTTCTTGAACAGATATTTTTCCCTGTGAAGGAAACAGCAATAAACATCCCTGATAAACTGACATTAACAAGCATCTTCATAATTCAAGACCAAATAAGATGTACAAGACAGTCTAAATGGAGGTTCCCGGCATGTCTGGTGGAGAATTACACCACTGAGAGATAATGACGAGGTTGTTGTTAAACCTCATGTATAAATGAGGAGGTTTGGGGGGGGATGTAAACAGTTATATCAGCACTGTGACTCACCACTGGTGTCTCTCTGAAAGGCCCTTCCACAGCGGGTCTGTCCGAACCATCCTTTCGATCAGCTTCTTCCACAACATGCCTTCGGATATCACACGCTGCCATTCTTTACACACCAGCTCAGCCGAACAAAGCGAGCGTGCATCCAGGAAGGACAAGATGTTCTCTGCTATATGATCCAGACCCTGAGCTACAAGACAAATCAAGAGTGATTTCATTTAAGTGAAAAAGGACATTTAAAAATAAAAATAAAAATAAAGGAAAACTAAAATGTATGTATCAGGAAGGGACTGGAGAGTAAATAGCAGACATTAATGATAAACAAGGAGATTGGAGAACGCAAGAGGGGTTTCAAAAAAGCAAAAAAAGGTGGCTTGATGATGTCAGCTAAAATGAAAAACTTCATTCTAATATGCTGATTTGGTGAATATTGCTTTTTTTATTATTGTAATCAGTGTTGAAAACCATTGTGCTGCTTAATATTTTTGTGGCAACAGTGATGAATTTTTCAGGATACTTTGATATAGAAAGTAAATTGTTTTGAAAATAGATATTATTGCAACAAATTGATAAAATTATTGATTTTTTTTTTCAAAAATAATAAATAAAAGAAAATAAAAAGGTAAAAAAAAAAAAAAAAAAAAAAATCTAACACGTCACAAAATTGTAACGGTTGTATACATTGTTGAAATACAAACAGGGATTTTATTCTAAGGATAGGGCCCTATGATTTCCACAATGCGGAAAACCCATGAAATCACTGAATCCAGTTTTAAAAACAGATCTTACATTTTAACACAGAAAATCAAATGCTGACGTATTTCATCAACATTTGACAGCACCCTAAAACAAAAAAACAAACTCCTCTCTTAATCCTCCCAATTGTAAGTTGCTTAGGATAGCCTGCTAAATGAGCGTAAATGTACATAACGGAATGTGTCAAAGTTTGGATAAATTTATCAAAATTAGGTGATTAACCTTCAACCAAATCGCGACATGGGCTAGTATCTGTAAATGTTAAAAAGCAAAAAAGCCAATTTAAATATGAATCCTGCATGTTCGTGTCTCCGTGTGAATGAATGACGCAGACGCGCATTTTGTTTACTACACCTTATGAAGCGCGTGACGCTCGTGGTGATTTCAGCGTCTGCCGTCTCACTAAATGAGGACATAAATACATGAACAACATCTCCAGAACTGCTCTGAGAGTAATTCATGAGCATTTTGCCTTTTCATTTCAGTAAAACTAGTGTCATATACAAAGAAATTTAAAAGGTTTTCACAGCAACCCGTCAAAATAAAAGTTTGGTTTAACTTGAGGACATTATCATTACTTAGAAATATTACTATTATTCAGTAGAATGTACTTAATACTACTACTGTTGGAAAAACTAGTCACAATATTTCTTGTATGTTTTAATTTGGTAACAAAAATTAATATTTCATAGGGCCCTAAATAGGTGTTCAACTTTTAATAAATTGATGCTAAATTGTACACGTTTCATGATTTTAATTAATCAAACATTTTTTTTGATTAATAATATTCAATTTAACCATTAAAAAGGAGTCCAGAAAAATTAACGGAATTTGAAAAAAAAGAAAATAGAAAAACAAAACAGAATTTAGGAAAAATAAAACTGATTTCATAGGGCCCTATAAGAATAAAATACACTGATGAATTGTGATTCAAGTTTGATTTCAACTTTAGAGATAACACAGGCCAAGCCAAACAGGGTTTCTTTAATCTTAAGGCTATATTTTAAGAGTAATGGACACACCCTCCATCAAGAAATGGCATTTTCAGAATAAGGACACTGTTTGTTACCTGGCAGTGCCGTAATGAAGTCCCTTTGCAGCATGGGTTTGAGGTAGGAGTTTATGTGGCCGTGTTGGTAATGGCACATGCGTGAGATTAGGTGTTCCACAAACTCCACCTGGTCTGCCTCAGACCACTGATCAAAGAGCTGGATGCACACGTCCTTCTCCTTATCGTAATTTCCCTCTGACGGCCGCTTCCTAGAGCCTGTCAAAGGTCCATTACTCACCTGAGGACAGATAAATGTAGGCTGGGAGAATTGTAAAAGGAAAAAAAAAACAAATAAATATGTTAGATGAGACAGAAGAAAATATTTATCGAAAAAAATTGGGCAAAGGGAAATTTTGAAACATTAACACACTATTGTAATATTTTTAGGAGATGTGTTAACTCAGCAAAGAACAGTGCTGCAGGTGTTCTACTATTAAAAGAGCCACATACAGTTCCTGTCTTCACATGCAATATTAAGAGTTTCTACAAAAAAAAAAAGATGTGCATGCTATTAACCTCAAACAACTCATTTCACTTTATGTTCTGTACATGCAATCATACTTGAGCAATTGAGTGACACATTTTTCAAGTAAACTGACACAAGTAAACGTCAAGCAAAAACAAGGATTTGGTTTCTTTGTAGAAATGTTTAGATTCTGACATTTTCTGGAAGTCAAAAATTAGAAACATTGTGTTCTAGCCTAATGTGTGGTTACTCTGCTAAAACATCGGTATGAGATTTAGGGGAACTGATCTCAAATTCATTAGTATACATTTGGTTTTGTTAAAAGTAAACCCAAAAATAAATCTCAAATGTGACGTTAGCACTAAGAAACCTAGCATCACATGCCACAGATCATGCCACTTGGATTTATATGAAATTCAAGTATTTTGAAGTGTTTTACATCATTGCTCAAAGTTGAGATCAGTGAGATTTTCTTTTTAAAAAGAAAAGGAGGACATGTTACAATGTTAACGTTACAAAAGAGTTCTAAAATAAATGAGTGTACTTGTTTAAAAATCCTTTCAAAAAGCTATCATGGTTTCCACAAAAGCATTAAGCAGAACCGTTATTTTCAATGTTGATAAGAAATGCTTCTTGTGCAGCAAAGTGGCATATTAGAAGGATTTTTGAAGGATCGTGTTACACAGAAGACTAGAGTAATACATTGTTGTATTCAATTACATATGAAACTTAAATTGTAACAATTTCACATTATTACCAATGTATTTTTGACCAAATAAACATAGCCATGCCAAGCACAAGAGACTTCAAAAACATTACAAAATCTCACCAACAGCAATCTTTTGAACGGTAATGTAAGTGCCCAGATAACTTTAGGGGCAATGTTATTATCCAAAACATCTCAAAAATGCAAGAGCAAACCTAAATACAGAAAAAATAAAAGCCTGCAGAAATGTACACTGAGGATTTACAGATGCAGATTAGGCCATGCCCTACAACAAACCCCTTAGTCAACAGTACTTCAATATAGAAAATCCTGCATAGTTCAGGGAGAGGCTACTCAATAGATCCTTATTGTTCTCTCCGTTTATTATTTTATCAGACTCTGACGTACTTTACTAAGGTACAGCTCGTCCACCTCACCTTAATCACTGTGATCTTTGGGGAGCCGTCTGCAGTCTGCGGGTCCATGGTTGAGATGTTCTGCAGAAGAAATCACAATTCATCACTTTTTTTTTTTTTAATAAATCAAAAGTAATGTCTGCTTTAATCAAACTAAAACAAATTCAAAGAGATAGGCCACGATATGAATCAGAACTACTCCTGTTCATAACTTACCCTTTCATCATCTGCTCGCATACGTTCATAATTACATTGCATTGTTTGTTGGAAAGATGAAAGGACTGAGCACCAGCCTACGATCTGTGTGTGCTGAATAATTGGACAGATTCTCCATCAGCATGCGGCTAAGATGTGGGATCGGGCAGGGGCGTGTGGGCGTTTGGGTAACGTGTCAACAGCTGTCCCCTAGCCAAGGCCACCACAAGGATATGCTTACATCCCAAATACAGCCACGATAGAGATGATGCCATCCATATCGTTGCTCTTAATATTCACGACTCAGCACCTGCTTTAATCCATAATCACTGAATATCAGCCAAACCCTTGAAAAACTTTCTGGACTAAATAAAGCAATGCAATACTGAAGCTAGACACTGACACCAGTGTTATTTTAGCAGCACTGAGATAGTATTAGACTTTTTTTTTTTAAATCAGTTTTTCCATTTAATTTTAATTTTCCATTACATTTTGTTTTTAGCAATTTTAAGGTTTATTTTTTTTTTTGTTTACAAAAGTTTTAGCTGTAGTTGTTTGAATACTTTAAGTTAAACTAAGCCTAAATGAAAATTCTAAATACTAGCTTGGCACAATTGTTTTTCCCCTCAAATAACAAAAGTGTTTTCTATGGTTTTACTTAACAATACTAACCCAGTATGACACATGATGACAAAGTCTGGGATTCATTTCGAACTATCTTTCTAGGTCAGCAGAGCAGGAAGTGTAGATTTGTTATGAGTCTTTGCAGTCTATACACAAATTCACATGGCTTGTTATCTTCAAGCATAAGCCATTTATCGGTCTTCCTCAAGCTTCACAATACAAGTGGACAAACTCAAGTGCATTCACTCCTACCCTTTTCACAGTATCCATGGCAACAAGAAGCAAATCTACTCTGCAAAACTGATTCTATAATGTTATTGTATTGACTAGGAGAGATATTGATTCAGACAGACTTATTAATTAGGAGCAGGTTTAAACAAATCAAAAACTTTAGTTTTTAAGGATACTATAAAAACGTTTTAAATTACGAATAGAAATGTTGCATTTGAAATTAACAACAAGACTACCATATGCAAATCCAGTCAAAAATCAATTTTGATAACAAAAGCTGCATGTTTGAGTAGTACACGGTTTTTGAGGAATTCGGATCATTTTTATTGTAAGTGTTTTTATAGAATTATGGTTTAGACAAAAAAAAAAACGTGTATTTAATAAGAAAAATCGTAATTAGTTCGAGTAGGCTAATGGTTTGATGTAGTTAGCCACCTAGCCGCTTGCTACAAACGCTGCTTTCACGTCAACAATTAACGTTTGTGTTTCACGTTTGTTGTATTTGGGGTAACTAAAACACAAATATTCACTCATGCAAACAGGGTTAATGTTTTAGTTGACGATATTTTATATTCGCTCATCGTTTGGCTCAAAAACGTCATTTGAAATTGACAGCAGGAGCGGTTACTTCCTATTACGCAGCTTTAAAGTCCAGTTAAAATGAGTCGTGATAAGTAAATGTTGCGTTGTTGTGAATGAGAAATGATTGTTTTAAACACTTTAAAACACAGTTAAGTGTTCTGAGACTTTATATGAACCACAACTCGTCTGTGGGACCAAATTATGGACAGGATTGAGTGGCGCAGAGGCGCCGCAGTGAAGCTCAAGGCACCGGCTAAAGTCGATGAGACTCGGACTCACCACGATGCCGCGGCAGCTTCCCTTCCTTCGTCTCCGCGACTAGCTCAATAAATATCCACAGGCCCCGCGAAGAACAACTGTTCGCCTTGTGTACTAGCGTCTCAGCTGTTGTTTTAAGGGAAAGACACAGGCGAGAGACGTGAAAACGACCAAGTGAGCCAGCGATACATAGTAGGGCCCTCCCTGTCAGCCAAGCCAGCCATTTCTCTCTCTCACTCGCTCGCTCTCCTCACCCCTCCTTCCTCCCTCTAACTCAGTCGATCCCTACCCACTACACAAGCTAGTTATAATCAACCAGGATACACTTATAACCGCTAATATGAATTTATAAACTCTAAAGTCTTGAGAACACGCTAGAAAATGTTTTTCAGAGCACATCCGAGTACTCACCATCCGCTCTTCGGTTTTGTCCTCCGTCCCCGTCTCCATGTTTGTTCCCCGAAACTCGCAGTGAAAATGGAAACCCCGCCCTGCGACACAATCACGTCACGAAAAGAGGCGGAGAAAGCAGCCTTGTGTCTATTTCTCCCATTGGCTGGCAAATAAAAAAACGTGCGCCAAATGGGCGTTGTCCGCGTTGTGATTGGATCATTTCTGCTGCTAAGGTACAAAGCGGTTACAGACACAGTACGTCATAATCGAAGAGGGATATAATCTGTAACAACATTCGTGATTGGTCATCGAATGACAAAAAGGGCTGTGTCCATTTTGTAAAATGATTGGCGATTGGCTGCCGTCTGGTGCTAGGGTAAAGAATGGGGTTATCCCCAATGATTCACATATTAAGAATATTTTTGATTGTTTGCTGGTGATACTCTAGCCTGCAGCCAAATATTAGCATTTTTAAGTAGGTCTAAACAATTAAACGCATAAAAATTCTTTATATATCAGAATGTTTTCCTTTGCTTTCCAGTTGAATTGCACTTAATTGACATCCTCGATAACTTAGTAACCGAAACAATCTCGTCGAACTTCGACCCCATAAAACAATATTACATCAAATAGGGGAAAAAAAAAAAGCTCTCAAAATAAACAAGATATAAGTGCAATTTGCAAACAATGAGAACGTTTAATGTCTGTGTCCAGATGTAACAAATGATTTATACAAAATAGTGATGGATCAAAGAAAATGAGAAAATATACAACATAATATTTGCTAAAATATTGTGGGCCCGTATTTTGGATAATTTTCCCCCCTCTATATTATCGGATTGTGTGTTCATTCCAGTAGGCGTCAAAACACCAACCATGCCACAATTGCTAAAGGCCCAAAATATTGATTTGCAGCTCGTCTTTCTAAAACCAATCCGTTCTTAAAATATGACTGGACATAAATGCAAAGAACTTAGAGACTTGTAATCTGTGGCGGGTCACAGACTCTGAGATGTGACTTTTTAAAAGGGAATTAAACAGCCAAACTGACATATACTCACTCACACATCACAGTTAACACAGTAACCCCCCACCCCCACCCCATAATCGGTCCAAAAGGACATTCCCATGCATAAAGCCGTCGAATACCAATGAGTGCTGAAGGCTCGAGCTAAGATTTTATGTTCGGAAACAGCAGGAGGCTGAAGTTAGGGTCCAGATGCTGGTACACTGTGCTGTCATGTCTCACAAACTGCAAAATTCAGGCACTCATATATAGTTTATTTTGAGAAGTAGCATCTCCTGGGGGCTGAGGAAAACAAGTGAGGGCAATGTACTGTGAAAGACGGTTCTCGGTCTTCAAAAAGGGATGGGTCCAGTTACTATATGGTCCATTTGAGAGCAAGAAACGCCTCAATGTGGGCACAATGCGATGGGAGGAGTAGGGTGTACCGCTGGCTCAGAGTGCATCACCACCACCACCACCACACTGGTTTACAGCAGAAACAAGGCAACAAATCAAGTCTGGGCTAACCAGGAAATTAAAACGCAGGCCTGGCAATGGGCTCGAGGTGGCTAGAGGTAAGCAGTACAGATCTAATCACTTGCTACTGCTTTCTTCATACACTGAATAAGAGAAAATATAATACATTTGAATAAAATACAACAGCAGCAGATGCCATTATAAAAGGAGAGGCAAAAGGAAGAAAAGGAGTGCGATTAGAAGGGAAGAAAAAGTAGATCTGAAAGCCTAGAGTGTTTTCGTGAAGAGCTGAGGCAGGACAGGCAGACGGGCCACGGCCATGCTGTTGCGATGACCCGGTAATTAGTGGAGAGGAGAAAACTCAAGTCTTCCAGTCCAGAGATGGAGTCGCTGTATTCTAAAGCCAGGGACACGCAGACCATCTGCCATCTTCTCAAATTCTTATTCTCCCTCCTGCTGATTCGATCTCCTTCGCTCCCCTGCCATTTGCGGGGTAGGTGAAGGGGGAAAATCTTATATTTGAATTGTGTGTCAGTCCCGACTACCTAGTAGTCATCTAAATCAAAGAACTCATCATCATCTCCCTGGTACTCCATGCCTTGGAAGTCCACCCGGTACCGCAAGATTCCTCAAGAAGAAGAAAAAGAAAAAGAAAAAAAGATTAATATTATGATACTATGTTTCCATTTCCCTACAAATCGTAATCTGTTGAGAGCACTTACCACCGATGCCTCCAAAGCCTTTCACAAACTGTGAACCCTCCTGGCTTTTGTCTGTAACGATTTCCAGCGTGGCTCCAAACTTCTTGTAGTTATTGGCGAACCACTCAAGCAGCGGCATGCTCTCAATCAGCTCATGCTCCTGACCTGTCTAAAATAAAAACATACTGTACTGTTAACATTATACGCCACCTGCCTGAACCCAACACCGAAAAGCAAACATTACACAAAAGATGCAATCTTTTTTTTCTTGTTTTTAGAAACTTATGAGGTTAATTTTACTAAATATTAATTGCAGAATGTTCAACACTCCTAAAAATAAAGGTTCTTTATTGGCATTAAATGGTTACATGAACCTTCTTCAGCATCCTTTCCATTTCACAAAAGTTCTTCATAGTGGAAAGATTAAAATATTTCACATAAAAAAAAAATCAATTAAAAAAAAGGAACATGATCTTCATGTTCTCACTTGTGGATTGTTTTTTATATTTTCAACAGTTTAATATTTCACTCTTTTGCTTTAATGAAGATCATGTTCCTCACCATGATTTGAGGATGAAGACCATCTAACCCTTTGCGTTTATATAATCAAATGTAACAAAATGTGCTTTAACAGACCTAACCATTTTTAATATCCTTTTTGTAAGCACATTTGTATCTTAGATATACAATGCAGACTTAAGATTTTAGAACCAACAATGTATGATCCTGAAAAATCAAAACAGAACTGCATTGAGCTTGGTACTAATGGGCTGATGACAGTCTAAAGATCAAGTGTTTCAACTCATAGGTTGCTCATCTGATTTCAGGCCATCAGAATTGATCATTGGCTGCTGGACTATTGCACTTAAACTCAGCAAGAAAGTCACTCGGGGGAAGTTATATCTATTGCTGCTTCTACATTAATTTTTAAAATAAATCATATTTGCTGAATCGTCTAATCTGAATTTGAATGATGTGGTTTCACTTACCTCCTTGTCAGTGAAATGAGACTTGTCCTTCTCCTGTTCCGGTGTCAGATAGAGTATCTTTTCATCTGATTACAAACAATTTAAAAAAAAATTTAATGAAAATGAGAAAGTAAGCCTTTTATATTTTGCAGATATTTTTATGAGTGTTCAGGGTGTGTGTATACCATTTTCTGGTGTAGTATTTTCTCCATGACAGCGTAGGACGTAACGCATAGTGTCCAGGTTTTCGTAAACTATAAGAATCTCCACCGCTCCCATCTCCAGCGCTTTGAGTGTGTCTTCAACTCCGAAACAATACTTCCCTGTGTCCTGACTGATCTCATCAAAGTATCGGCCTGAAATCCGAGACACAAGTCACAAAACAAGAAAAAATAAATAAATAAAACACAACAAAGCCCAGTGCGTCACAAAAATGTTACCAGCATGTCCATTTCCTTTATAAAGCCTGTAAATTAACTACCTATAAGTTTCTTTTCTTGAATGAACTTGACATTGGACAGAACTTCTGCCGAAAGCTCAATGGCCTGGTTAAAACCATTCTCTCCTCCATACGATATGTCAACCAGCTTCAGAACCTTCGCTTGTAACCTCTAAATGTGCAGAAGAACCAAAGTCAGAAAACAAGCAGACCGATTAAATAAAGGGATAAATTATTTGATGCCATGAAAACATACCGGATCAAACATATCCGACTGGCTGAGCTCCGTCTTGAAATCGGCCGATCCGGCGAGAACCAGTCCTGCCACGTTGACCTTGTCATTGGACACAAAGAGTTGCACAGCCGTCTCTGCTACTTTACGCACATAGTTATGTCTCTTCTCCATCCTCAAACGTGCAAATCGAAGAGCAGACTGTCCTCCTCTACCTAGAGTTAATGGAAACAAGTTTGTAAACACTAAATCCCATAAAAGAATGAAAATAGCCACAGCAAGTGATTTGAAGATGTTTACCGTGTTTTTTGGGCAGGTCCACAGTAAATTTGTGCAACACCTCCCTTGTGTTGCCTTGTAAAGTCCCAAACAGGGCGCCACTACCATCAATCACAATGAAGCCGAACTTGCTGTCGTCTGACAGCAGAGCTGTTAGAGCCTGTGGATACAAAAAAAAATAATTATATTAGGTGTTACACTGTTTGAGTACATTAGAAAGACAGACAGACAGATCTTACCTCAGTATGGAACTTGTTGTCACATAAATACAAGGATGTGTTGATTGGTTTAAAAGGCTCAAAATCAATGTTTACTTTCTTCTCTTTGCCTTCCTCTGTCACTATGGTGCCACAATACACCACCAGGCCGTTAGGAGGCACTGCAAGATAAACAGAAGATTTATGGGAGGGGGGTCAGGAGAGACCACACCTATTGAAAAGATTTAATCAGGCGCAACGCCCAATCGTACCCACACATACACAGCAAATATATAGGCTCGGCCAGTTTAATACTTAAACTGCACCAAAATATAAATATACCAAGTACAATAAAATGCAATCATCTGAGAAGTTAAATGGCTGTGAAAGATCTTAGATGAAGCTAAACCCATTTATTTACCTTTGTTGTAGAGTTTGAGTCTCTGCTGTACTGAGGTAATGGCTCCCAGCACGGAGAGTCTGTTGACTCTGCTCTTGATGTTCGAAGCTGTGCCGAACTCATCGGCCAACATCTTCGCAACACGTGAAATTTGATCCTTGGGTGGGATGATGAGGGAAATCATACTAGTGCCATTTCTAAAAAGGAAACAATATTAACAGAAGTATAAGAGAAGGCTGAGACTTTCATTTACAAAAGTCATTAAGATTTTTTCAAATGTAAAAAACAAAACAAAAACAATTGTTGTATTTAATGCTCAAAATAAAACAGTAATACTTTCAGATTTTAAAGTGTTTTTAAATATATTATATATAATATATTTTAATGTGTACTTTATTACTGGCAAAGCTGAATGTTCAGCAGCCATTACTCCAGTCTTCGGTATCACATGATCCTTCAGAAATAGTCCTAATTTCGAATATGCTGGTTTGGTGCTCAAGAAATTATCAATTCATTAAATTTAATATTATCATTGTTGAATACAGTTGTGCTGCTTGATATCTTTATGCAAGCTGATCATTTTGTTTCACTAATCTTTGCAAAAAACAACATTTTTTCAAAATAGATTTTTTTTTGTAACATTACAAATATCGATCAAACGAATCCTTGATAAACAACATCTTACTGATACCTAACTTAACAACGGAATTGTATATACAGTGTATCAAATAACCTAACTTTGTCATAAAGTGTCAAGCCAATATATGATAAAATCTAAACTGTTTACGGCATACTGGTTAAGGGACATCAAATACATCTTCAAGTCAGCATAAAATAGATAGTTCACTCAAAAAATGTATATTGTTCCATAACCAAAAAAAAAAAAAGAAAGACTGAGGCTGTCATTCTGCTTAACCATTCACTTCCTTTGTAAAAAAAGAGGGAACAATTTTTCAAACACGCTTTTTACTTCACAAAAGAATGGAAAAAATAAAGAGGTTCATATCAACATAGCTGTAAGATAATTACATAAAAGTCATTTGTTGTGAAAAGCGACTGCTTGTATTGCGCCATTAAAGACATTACTGACCTACAACGTTATTACCGTGATATTAAAACGACGTAAAAAAAAATTACTTGAGAAAAACAAAACATGTAGCCTATTTAGCATGCTTTCACCCATTTAACAAACGTCACCTCCACCAACCCATTTTAAAGCGTCATCCATAAGTTTTTTACATTTTAAACACCACCACATATAACGTTTCCCGTTCTTCATCCTAAAACCAACATTATTAGTGGAATGAAGAGCTGTACAGTGCACGGTCTCGTTCTCCGTCCACCATGCTGCTCTCTCTAACAGCTGTTAGCAAGCTGGTTAGCATGTGGCCCCCCCCCCCAAAGAACGAAACGAATCGCACATCGGAGGTGCTACTGTTTGTCATTCAACACCTGTATACAAATCGAGAAGATCAGACGGAGCGCGCCTCACCCTCTAGCCGCCTCAAGGCTTTTGATCAACTTCTTAATCTTCCAGATTTCCACGTTCCTGTCCGCTGCGCTGGGGTCGTCCGCCATCTTCCTCGCGCTGTCTGGACCTGCTGAAAAACAGAATTCAACTTTAGCTCGGTAACGCCAAGAGCTCGATTAGCAGCCTTTTTCAACGCGGATCGCTCACAATGGACATCTGTAAAGACCGACCGGGGATCGGACAGAATTGTTAATTGATTAAAAGAAGGTCTGTTGTGAGTAAAAAAGAAAACGCGACTAAAGTTGGACGCGCTAACTGGCTAAAGCAGCCCTGCAAGCGGGCCTCTCGCGCCCGAGCACATCCCTGCCACGCGCCGATCGCGCGAAACCACCCTTTAGCTATGATTTTATTTTTTTTAACACGCGGTCAGTTCTCAAAGCAATTTTAATATCGGACGTTATCGCAGTGTACTCACAGACTAGAATTATCCGCTCCGCCGCGTCCGTACGGCAGTTACTTTGTGGTCCACAGCTCGCTCGCCGCTGTTTCTCAGTGACGTGATACACTTATCGTTAGCCGGTTTGGTCTTGCTGCGCGTGGTGCTTCGGTGGAGGCTCACGTGGGGGGAAAGGCAGAAATTCTATTTAGTATCACTTCCTGAAAACGACACACATGGGGTGTATTTGGAGCTTTGTGATTGGAGGACTTTACTGTCAAACAAAACGGGAGGAACAATGCTTTTTTATTATTATTTATGTATATTAATGCTTTATTTAGTGATGACCAATGTTGGACAGCTACTAGTAACAGTATTACTTTTTAAAGTAAATAGTTGTGTAACAAATTATTACTAATAAGATTTCAGTAATAATATTAAAACAGCCGGTTACTTTCAATGCCTTAACTCCTGCTGATTTAAAATCCAATAATCCCTAGATTTCTTTTCATAATTGGCACATGAAGTCACCAGTGCACCAGGCATATCAAATATGAAAAAGCTTATATTCAGTGGATATAAATATTGTCATTACAATAAGTCAGGGGAAAAGATGATCTGAACACTGATGTGTAAATTGTGGCATTATGGAAGTTGTGGTATTACATTACATGGCCCACCCACATCCATCTGATCCCAATATAAATTTAATAAAATGTTTATAGATAATGAAGCAGTTTCTTATGAGCTTATATGATTATTTTGATAAATTACATCATGGAATATAATCCTATATGAGTATAAAAAAAAGGGAAATTACTGAGTTTAATAGAGCACTTTTACTTTATGTTATACTATCAATCACCACTCAGTGTTTGTAATAACTTCTGACTGTGATCCAATGTGGACTTTGTCAAATATTGTTAGTTACATTTTTTTTTTAAGAATTTTACAGGAAAAATATACTGTGGAGCTTAAGAAAAGTAATGTGTAAGTAATTACTGTTGCCAGAAAGTAATGCATAATTTTACTTTTGAAAGGAGTAACTAATGAGTAATGTATTTTGGAGAAATTAGCCCAGCACAGGTGACAAATCATATAAAAAAAAATAGTTACAAAATAACAATTATAGTAACAGTAAGTAATTAAATAATAAAACAAAATAAACAAAACTATATAGTAGTGAAATCAAACTTTGATTGGAAAATAACATGTCCACCCCATTTATTTTTTGTTTGGTAATTTTAGTTTTCAAATGAGCTTATATTTATAATGGTATAATAACAATAAAACTCTTCAAGCAAAATCAAACATTTAAAACTTCTTTATTTTTTTCGTTTTAGCTAAAATATGACCCAGACTCTTGACAGTTTATGAGATGCACCCTTCTGTTTTAAAAGCACACAGTCATTTTTGGTTTGTTTCAAAACTGCAACTCTGCAAGAAAGAGTTTCCATGTTTGTTTAAAAATACTAATGTTGAAAAATGCTATCAATAACTCAAGTATAAGCAGGCACTTTTAATATTTTTTTGTCATACTGAAATCTGACAATACAATGCCATAATATTCAGTACTAACACACACAGCCCTGTTGTATTTATTCACTTCTACTTTGCATAAAGAAAACCAAGCCTGATCATTTGCATTGTGATTTTTTTTTTTTTCTTTGGAGAAATGCTAATTTTATTTTACTGCATTATGGACTTGGAAAGGGAAATATACTACTTAACTTTCTTGGAAATAATGTCACAATGTAAAACCTTTAACAGTCTTTAAAAAAAGGCTTAATTTTCTTCAGACAAAATATAATTATATATTTCTTCATGATACATGATTAAAAAAACAAGGTGTGTGAGAGAGAGGGAAATATTATTACGTCTTTGTCCAGGTCCTGGAGTTCCCTTTCAGTCGGTCACTCTGACGTCACGTCGATGACCGACGAATAGGAATCTCGCTTCGAGATGGCAAATCAACTCTGCGTGTATGAAAACACGCCAATGAGAATTGGC
>JAUMHE010000002.1:636515-661041 GCA_032359235.1 Enteromius mattozi | reverse complement strand
ACCCTGTGACGGGTTTCAAACCTAACCAGCAGATTACTCTAATGAGACTGTGCTACTATAGCTAACTCATTTTTTCAGGAAGCGAAGCGGTAGAGCGATAAGGGGACAGGATTGGGAAAGATCCGATAGCCAGGACTCGAACTCGTGACGCCCAAAGCGCAAAGGTGCTGAATGCAGCTTTTTGATTCACGCCACCCATTCACTGTAAAATGATTTATTGGTGAACAAGTGATGTAATGCTAAATTTCTCTAAATACGTTCTGATGAACAATCAAACTCATCTACATTTTGGATGGTTTTAGTAAATTGTCATTGTTAAAACTATCGCCGACTTTTTCCCCCCCAGAATTCATCGAAATGTACAATGCTAGCCTACACGGCGCTACACACAGGGGTGTTTTGGGTTGATAAAAACATCTTCATATAAAAAACCGTAACTGTGATGTACCTGTGATTTCAACATAGACATCTTTTTTCATCACTTTTGTATAAATAACAGAAGACTGCACTGTCACTGACAATCCCCGTCTGCTGTCTCTCCGGTAGACATCCTGTAGAGCTGCACGTCTCATCAAGTGCCTAATCACACAAAAGCGACATAACAGATCTAAGACTCTAATAATCTAGCATGACAGTGTCAGATACAATGTTAAGTAAAATAATCAGCGCTAAATAGATATCTAGTGTTTGTGAATGGTTTTCAGCAAGTAACCTGGAATTATTTATTTTTTTACATGTCAGAACATTAATTAGAGCATTGCTGATCCAGGCTTATTATAGTAAGTTCTTCTTTTTTAGCCAATAAACCTACAAGCAAAGTTTTGTGCTCATCTAGGTGACTCCAGGTGAACTTTGATTGGTTCTCCAGGGCTTTCTGACCAACTGCCTGAGCTTAATGATGAAACTGTATGGGGTAAATTAGATGGTAGAACAAAAGTATTGAACTGCTGATGTATATAGATTCACATAATAGAAACTTAAACATAAAGTTTTTTTACAGTTGCTATTTTAGTATTAAAAATATATATAAATATATGCTATTTAATTTAATTTAATTATTTAGTATGACATAATTACTTATATCAGTAATTTAATTAATAAAATAAAAAATATACCAAATATACTGTTCAAAAGTGTGTGGTCTGTACGATTTAAAAAAATGTTTTAAAAAATCTGGAATACTCACCAAGGCCTCATTTATTTAATTAAAAATACAACAAACGTGTGAAATATTATTTCAATTTTAAACAATTTTCAGAAACATTGCTACTGTCTTAAGTGTCACATTATCCTTCAGAAATCCTTCTAATATGCTGATTTGATGCTCAAAGAACATTTCATGTTGAAAACAGTTGTGCTGCTTTTTGAACACAGTGCTTCACTTTTTATGATCCCTTGATGCACAGAAAGTAAAGAATTTATATGAAATAGATATCCTTTGTAGCATAAATTCTTTTAGTCACTTTTGATACATTTAATGCATCCTAACTGAATAAAAGTATTAATTTCTTTTAATAGTTATAAGAAAAATGGTTTATTTGAAATATAATTCTTTTGCAACATTATAAATGCCTTTTACTGTCACTTTTGATCAATTTAATGCATCCTTGCTGAATAAAAGAATTGTTCTTTTCTCCAAAAAATCTTGACCCTAAGCTTTTGAATGGTAGAGTATGCCCTTTTCTAATTGCTTGGCTCCCATTATTTCTTCTTAAACCATTTGAGGAAAAACCCTCCATCAGGATCAACAATGAATATGTTGAGCATGCAGACGTAGAGTGTTTGATGCTAAACACCTGAGGTCTGTCTCTTTAGTTCCTGCACTCTAGCTGTCATCTCAATTTCGTCTTGCAGGCACCTCTCCATTGAGTTTGACCTCACTTCAAGAGATTTCAATGCCAGTGTGTGCGAACTAAAGACTCCCAGCACATGTGGCGTTCGGAAACAGACGAGCACAAACACAGGAATTCAGAGCTTGAGCTGACCTCCCAATTACCTGCCTTGGCTTTCTTAAGCTCTTACAATGAGCTCCACCGCTGGAGATCTGTGTACTCGCCCTAATGAGGCAAAGGGAGACAAAAGCAGATCTCCTGGGAATTATACAGTCCTTCTATATTTTAGGTAAATGACCCAGGTAATTACAGAGCTTGGGGGAATATGCCATCCTCATTAAACATGAATGAGTAGAATCAGGCCACCGCTGCTACTGCATACAATTTCTAACATACATTTATCTGGACACTTCAGTTGTGATTGTTATTTTAAAAATGTATATAGCTTTTCTTTAGTATTACAATTTGTTATTTATGATTAAATAAAATAATCTTTTTTTTTTTTTAAATATTTTTTCAACACAGTAACCTAAAATGCAAACTTAACTCATAATAAATCCATGCAATTACTTGATATTACTCAGTACACTCTTAAAATGTATACACTGTAAAAAAAGTTACATTTTTACTATTTGCACCATTTCTAATGTAATAGTAGCCTACTATAGCATTCTTTACAGTACATTAGAAGACAGTCCCTTCAAAATAAGTGTGCTGATACCTTGGTTTACTGACAGTATCATAGTGTAATATGACACTTTAAAAAAGATCATTTAGAAAAAAGTTCCATGCTACCAGGGTTTTAGAAATTTCAATTACTACTATTTGATACTATCACAGTGCCTTTTTAAAGTAACCAGCCTGATCTCATGTTTAAGCGTAGGTATTAATACGTTACATTTACAAGCATAAAACGTAGTTTCGTACGTTTTTACTGTTGCTAAAACGTACAATTTAGACGTATTTTACGTCTATATACGTATATATACGTTTTATGGAACAAAATTTTACGCAAAATGCATTGTCATGAGATCACGTTGAATAAACGTACCATGGCATTTACAGCACTATTTTAAGGGATGTAAATTGCATGGTAATCATTCACTACCATGTTATTAACATCCAATACCATGATAGTTCTTGTACTTTTTTTGGTAACCATACCAAAATATGACTGTACCCACCACTTATTAAGTTAATGATTAACTGCTAACCTTCTGAACTCAACTCAACTTGCTCAGTCTCTAGCTTCCACAGCTTGTTATGTTGTTTTTCACACAGACCCTCAGCGGAATTACAATTCTTGGAGTCTCTTTGTACAAGGTCCGGCCTGCCATCAAGATTTAAGGCTTATCACAGCTTCAAGATTTGCTAACAAATGAGCAGCAGTCCAATTCAACAAAACAGCTCATTAGTCGAGCTTATTAGTATTACTTGCTGAACTTACAGACTTTTTGAGCGATTAGGCTACTTATTATATTATATATATATTTTTTATTTGTCCGAGTCTTATTACCTTTGGTCAAATTTGCTATATTTTACTAAAAATGCCAATTCACTGGCCACTAGAGGACACTGGAGAGCTGAGAGAGAAGTTACTTTGATGGTCATGAAACTCTGCATCAAAGGGACATATATATATATATATTCAGCTCAATCAGCCCCATTTGTATATCCTCATGAGAGAGAGAATAAAGCAATGTCAAGATGCGTTATGAAAACTGGTAAAGCCAGGCAATATCTTGTCTTTTATTTGGTCTGAATTCAATGGACGTATCTGTGCTGTCACACCAGTGGATGGTTGTAGAGAAACAGTAGCTTTTGTTGTTTGGCGAGTATGCAGTCTGTGAGCACAAAAAGACTCTTTCATCTCTTTCTGTCCTGTCATGAGCTGTTTGTGTGTGATGCAGTAAACAGAAGTGAATAGCAGAGTATGCTTTACCTGTTCGCGTGCTCGATTTCTTTACCTCGGCTTTGAGCTCATGCGGTGCCTACGTATGTTTTTTCTATCTGAATGTGTGAGTAGAGTTGTTTTTGACTTGCAAGGCTTATAGACCCAGAGTCTTAGCTGTGATACGAGTGAAGAAGGTAAAACCTGTGACCACTGAACAATATTAAAAACACTAAAAACTAAAATCAATAACTAATATATATATAAACAAAAATATATATATAAACAAAAAAGAAACTCTAAAAACTGAAACCAACTGCTTGACATTTAGTACTGTCTTCATACAACATCATTACGTTTCTGTAGTATGCTGTAAATGTAAAATACAGTCTGGGTAATCATGTTTGAAATGTAGAAAGGCAAAGTGGAAGAGACAAAACTAGATTTTTATATTTTCTGAAGAAACAGGAGTGCTTCTTTCCATGCAAATGTTGCTGCATGACGTTAGGTGTTCTGAATGCTTGCCAGAGTGTTGCTTTGTGGTTGCTAAAGTGTTCTGAAAGGCATACAGTGCATTGCTCA
Organism: Enteromius mattozi; assembly: GCA_032359235.1. Taxonomy (NCBI): domain Eukaryota; kingdom Metazoa; phylum Chordata; class Actinopteri; order Cypriniformes; family Cyprinidae; genus Enteromius; species Enteromius mattozi. The sequence goes on along the minus strand of JAUMHE010000002.1, from coordinate 656,736 downwards.
GCTGTTGCTAGGGTGTTGGTATGTAGTATATTATATATAGTTTTTTATATTATTATTATTTTAATCATTAAATATTTCCCCAAGCCACATTAGGGATTGCAATAAGTTGACATATCTTGCATAAAAATAATTGTTTTTGAAAGAAGTCTCTTATGCTCACCAAGGCTGCATTTATTTGATCATAAATGCAATAAAACAGTAATATCATGAAATATTAATACAATTTAAAATAACTGTTTCTATTTGAATATGTTAAAATGTAATTTATTCCTGTAATGTAAAGCTGAATTTTCAACAGCATTAAACCTTCAGAAATCAGGCTAATATACTGACTTGCTGCTCAAACATTTCTTATACACACACACATATATATATATATATGTTGAAAGCAGTTGTGCTGATTTTTATTTTTGTGGAAATCATGATACGTTTATTTCAGGATATTTTGATAGGATTCAACAGTACAGCAATTTAGCTGAAATAGTAAACCTTTGTAATATTTTAAATGTATTTATGATAATTTTTGATACATTCATTTTTGATAAATAAAACTATTTTATTAAAAAAAAAAAGATGAGTCAGGTTCAAAATTTTAATATTTGTAATATTTGGGATCTGAGATTTGTTTAAAAACTATGCTTTCCTACCACATGATGTCGATTTTCTCTCATCGGATTTGGTCTAATATTTTCTTTCCCTAAATTCGGGCCACAGCAGATTGTAACTTATGACTGACAGCCTCAAGGTCCAATTCCTGTGCTTTAACAAAAAATTACGACAGAATTACAAAAGAATTCTTTTCAAGCAAATACCTTATTTGTCATGTTTCAGCAGCTCTGAGCTGCTCTCCCACGCTTTCACTCTGCCCTCCAGACCTTGGAGCTCAGTTTACAGTGCTGTAATAACACACACACACATATACACGCGCACACATATTTCAGTGTAAACATCTTATCAAAGCAGAGCCTCATTGCTGTGCTCTCTCATTACCAGTATTCTCCATCTGCATTCACTGACTCGGCTCTTGCTGGAATTTAGTCTGGCCTTTATGACTGCGGTGACATTGACATCAATTAAATTAAAATATGTACCCAGCAAAATGAAATGAGACTACAGTGTTGTAGTTCAATTAAAAACCGTCTTAATGGTAAAAGGCAAGAAGGTGAGAAAACGAACTTGAGGGGAGGATAAATTGAGCAAAAGAAAATAAACAGCATGTATTTCTTTACTTCACATGTCAAGAGAAGATTCACACCACCCATTAACGAAGCGGTTAAAGCACTGTTGACCTCGTTACCCCTGCATTTCCTGTTCTCCTTCTTCATTTTAACGCACATTCTGAGAAACAAAGAGATTGCTATGTGCTACTCTGCTCAAGAACAGGTCGTGTCACTGTATTCACACCTCTGAGATGCTCCATCTGGGTCCCGACTCATTCCCGCTGCTCTCAGGTCACTTCCTCACCGACTTCCTGTCAGGTATCCAGCTGGTGTCACTTCTGAATTAGAGTCACCAGGCTCTAAAAGCTGTTCCGTGGTCTTGGTCGTCGACTGTCGGATCACGGCCCTGTACCTGGCTCCGGTCAGTGCCAGGTCAAATATGAGCACAGTTCCCAACTGAGGCACGATAGCTTGTCTTAGCCAGGGATTGGAAAAGCTCTCCGGTCCAGCTGGCTCTTCTGAGCCTCAGCTTGAATCTCCAAACTTCCCGTTCGCATGTCTGCATGTGTGCCCTGTGTACAGACTTTGAGTCAGTAAGATCCTCAAATAAAAATGGACACCAGTTGTTCCAATAGAGCTCATTTACTTTCATTATATGGACAAAAACAAAATATTTCCTTTTTGGGTTCCACAGATGGGAGAAGGTCATTAAGGTTAGGAAAGATATCAGGGTGAGTAAATGATTATAATATTTTCAACTAATCAGATGTTCCTCTAAAAATCATTGAAAAAAAAAAATAAATAAATAAATATATATATATATATATATATCTATATTTCTTGCAAAAATATCAACTCAACTTAACTCGACTTAACTTAAAAATAAAAATTCTGTCATTAATTACTCACCGTTGTTTACGTTCAGTAGACATGGCGCGCATGCTGAATGTAAACAACACTCATTGCGTTGATTATGTTTTGGGGTACTGGTGGGGTAATGGTGGAAGACGATAACTCGGGGAGAGTTGTTATTGATTTTTTGTGCACAAAAGGTATTGTCTTAGCTTCATAAAATTACGGTTGAACCCCTTTTACCACATCCTTGCTTTGTTTCTGTGTGTTGATCGTGGTAATATCATTGCTGTCTATGCATGGTCAGGAATATCTTGGATTTGATCAAAAGATATCTTCATTATATATATATATATATTTGTGGCCTCAAAGATGAACATAGAACTTATGGGTTTTGAATGACATAAGGGTGAGTAATTAATGACAGCATTAAAAATTTTGGGTGAACAATACTTTTAACTGAACTGAACTGAACTTAATAAAAAAAATTGAATATTGCATATAATTAAAAATAAATTATATTTAAACACATATATAATAGGCCCTATATATATGCTAAGATTAAACAACAACAAAAATAATAATGTTGATGATGATTACAACTGCTTTAGAACAATAATTATTGTTCTATCAGTGTATTCGATTTATACACCTAATAGGTCCGTCTTTTTTATTTATTCTTTTTTTAATTAAGCTTTTTTGGATATAAACATACCATTCACAAATGAAATAAAATATATAAATAATTTAAAAAAAAATACAATATGACATAAAATAGATAAAAACAAAAACACATCTACATTGTAAAAAAACAGTAGAAAAAAGGGAAAATATACAGTAAATACCCGATAAATGGTTAAGAGTAAGTTCCCCTTTTATATACGATAACTGTAATTTAGAGGGGAAAATGTGAATTGACATTCCCACAGTTCCCTGCATTGCATTTCAAATTGGAACTTTTCTTTTAAGTTATATTTATTAGGGTTGTATGTTACATTTAATGTTGGTAAATTAATGTTAATTACATATTTCAGTGTGCTTTATGGGCTTTGGTTCATCATGTGACTTTCTCATTACCACCTGCATTTGGTGGATTTCAGTGTATTTCCAAAAGCTACGAAACAGATTTCAGTACTTTAATTGGTTTCTTAGGTTGGTATGTTAACAGTATATCAGTTTATAAAAATTACAGTATTTAACTGTAAATTTAAGTTTAAACCGTAACGCTTAAAATGTTGCATTTTTTTTACGGTAGTATTCTGGCAACCACAGCTGTCATTTTTTTACTGTAAATTTTCTGGATTTCCGGATCCAAATTTCTTCAATAGTTAAAAAATAAAATAAAAAACAGTATATATATATATATATAATGTTGACAGTTAAATGCAAAAGGAAATATTTATGAATATTATAAATATAAATGCATACTGTATTTATAGAATATTTTAAGAACTGGTTTTGGCTTTAATACGATGACAACAAAACATCAGTTATTAATTTTCACATTTATCTCTATAATATCACGCAGTATCTGTATTTTTTTCACACGGTACAAATGGGTCTTTGTGCGTGGGACTATGTAGCTGCTGTTATATTTTAAAAAAGGATGTCTCATTTCAAGGGTCCTTGGCATCCAGCAATTTAGAAAAAAAAACTGCTATAGAAAACGTACAATATTCCGAGACTCTAAAGAAAATCTAAAGTCTCCCTTCGCCCTTTGTTGAATCTAATGGCTGAATAGAGGAAATATTCAAAACGTCACGTTTGATATGAAAAGGTCTCTCATGTTGGTATATTTGAGATAAATGTCCCCTGCTGTCGTTTAAACAGTGTGTTTGAGAATAAGATCATTTTATATTAACACATTTTACTCTGTTCAACCAACCTGTTTGTTTCCATCTCTCAGTGGAAAAAAACAAACATGTTTTTTGTTCGCAGCCATCTGTGCAGTGTACTTGTACCTTATCTCTCACCTGCAAGCTTCCCAATAAGGAATATATGAGCACAACAGCAAGATTTATCTGAGCCTAAACGCTGTGTTAGACTCTTTCCGCATTCAAATTCAGTAACATGATCGCTGGCTGTGAAATGGAATAGCACTGGTGATTATAGGCTTTTTTATAGACGCCAGTTTCACTGCAGCAAAATGGTCAAGAACATGCAAAACTCTCCAGGCCTTCCATGCAAAATAACTCAGGCAAGGAAACCTGCACGCGTTCGTATAAATATTGTGTGTATGACTTTGTGGAATATAGCTCTGTGCTGCTGCATGTAAATAGACTCTGCATTTGCATCAGTCGAGGCTGTTCAAACAAATCACATACATAATTAGAAAGGCTGATATCAGTGTGAGGGACGAACATTTGGCTTGATTTATTTAACAAACAGGACTCAGGAAATTTGAGGACATTTACTCTTTTCCGAACAGCATGATGAAACGCAAGTGCCTGTGACAGTTGTTAAAATAGAAAATTAAATAAGGAGACTAAGCACTGAAAGTTTGAGAACGCTTCAAAATGTGTGGTATTACGCAAAGAGAGTTGATTGTCGGCTGTGTCCTGACAAGAGGGTATGAGTGAACAAATAACACCAAAATAAAACATGCTTTCATGTATATTCATGGCATTGTCTGTCCAATATTTATGGATTTTGTTGGATAAAAGAGTGTAAAGTTTTCTGGTGCCCTACAAAATCAGCGTTCTCATAATAATTGCAAATTGACTGGTTCCAGAGCAGTTAAAATGAATGCTTTATGTTGAGATGGGACTCTTTTGAGGTTTTTTCCTGAAGCGCTCTACTTATTTATTTGAAAAAATTTTGTCCGTAGTATGTTCTCGCAAAAGTGACTGGTTTTGGCAAACTTCAAATGTTCTGCTCGGAGAGAAAACTTCCATCTTCATAATCTCATTTTAACACCAGTCATGTTCAGTGCACTGCTGATGATTTATTCATGAACTCTGACGTTACCCACAGTAAAGACACCCAAAGATCCTGAGCTGCCTTAAGGTTCTTTGTGACTGCCTACATTTTGTAACCTTCCCTCTGGCGAGATTCAACAAACAAATCAGTAACACATCATTTTAGAGCTACTTTGGTAATTTATATACATTAAAGATGGTGCAAAAATACCTTAGGCAAACTATTAAAACAATGTTAATATTAGTATTTGAAGATTTTGTAATAGTATTTTGTAATATTTTAATATAATTATGAATATGATATGTATGCAAAATACTTAACTCAAAGTATTAAATACTATATCGTCAATATTAGAAGTGAATAAACTTCATTAAATTTGTTCTAAGACAAGAATGCAGTTTGGTTTTAGGACGATTTGTGTATATATATATATATATATATATATATATATATATATACACACAGTGTTAGTACTGTCAAACAATTAATCACAATTAATTGCATGTTAATTGCATTGTGTTTATTTATTATGTATGTTCACGTCACAGCCATATCACCCTGCAGCTCAAGCCTGTTTGCCCACTGACGCTAAGCAGGGGTAAGCCTGGTCAGTACTTGGATGGGAGACCTCCTGGGAAAACTAGGTCGCTGTTGGTAGAGGTGTTAGTGAGGCCAGCAGGGGGTGCTCACCCTGTGGTCTGTGTGGGTTGTAACACCCCAGTATAGTGACGGGGACACTATGCTGTCAAAGAGCACCGTCTTTCGGATGAGACGTTAAACTGAGGTCCTGACTCTCTGTGGTCATTAAAAATCCCATGACACTCATTGTAAAGAGTAGGGGTGTAACCCTGGTCCCACTGGCCCTCGTCAATCATGGCCTCCAAATAATCCCTAACCACTGATTGGCTCCATCTCCATTTGTAAAGCGCTTTGGGTGTACGCCAATACACAATAAACAATAAATGCTTCATTCATTCTGTAACATGATGATTTTCAAAATTGTATTACAATTATGTATATGGTCTGTGTTTTATATAGACACATATAGATGGATTATTTACTTTTTTAAATAAGTAATTAGATTAAAAAAATATTTAAATATAATTAACAATAAAATATATCAAATTATTTTTCTTTTTAGCATTTATTGCAAAACAAGGGGATATTTATATCTTACAAAGGCACTAATATTCAGTTTTTGTTTATATATGTGTTTGTGAAACATATTTTTCTTAAATATATGCATGCATGTATGTGTATTTAAATATACATAATAAATATGCACAGTACATACACATTGTGTAAACAATGTTTATTTTGGATGTGATCAATCACAATTACTTATTCGAAAGAACTAATATATATGTATATGTGTGTGTGTGTGTATGTGTTATGTAACCAGGTCAGAGAATCTCCCAACCCCCCCGTCCGTTTTCCTGTCTTTCTTCTTGGCTCTCCCTCTTTTCCTGTGATGTGTCTGGTAATGACAGATGGGAGTCTGTGTGTATGCGTTGATGACACATAAGAAAGATTAAAGTTCAAACTGCCTGTACCGGCTCCAGTCCTCCATATACATTATGGAGAGAGTTCCTATCTAATTTGCGAGATCCAAAAGTTTTTAAACGCTACAGGCATTTGGGCGACTTCATAAATCTCCATTAGAGGAAAAGTGTCAGAGTATGATATGTTCAAAAGTGGAAGGAAGGAAAAGGAAACTTAAAGATGGGGTAAAACTCAGCTTTTGTTTTTTTTTTTTTTTGTAAATGGCTGATGGGAGCGTTTTACAACCTCTACAATAAACAGCATTTTTAGGGGATTTATTCAGAGTATATGCTTCTTTCAGTGCACTGCATCTGCGATCTTATGGCACATAATGCAGTAATGTTTCAATCAATATGCCATGTTTTTTTTAGAAATATGACCTAAACGCAGTTGAAAGTGTACAGCTGGGGATAATGCAGCATTATGTGCACAACTTGCATTCAAAGCATTTCTGAATGCTTCTCTTTTTTCCTTTTTTTTTTTTTTTTTTAATGTTTTAAACATTTTAGATTTATACATCTTGGTCTTAACTTCAGTACAGTGGAAATAAAAATGCAATTATTTATTTTATCTAATTAAGTCTCCATTTGCTCTCCATTGGATCTAGTGAATAAAAGAAACATTTGAGATGTCACATGATCTATTACGTTACGTTTTTTATTCAAGGCACTACATTTGTTAGTGCGATCTTACAGTACACAATGCAGTTATTTTGCAACAACAAAAATGGCATATATTTTCTTTTAGAAATATGACCTAAAGCTGAAAGCATACAGAATGCAGCTTTTAGCAAAAATAAATAAATAAAGAAAGAAAATAAAATTTATATTTATATATAAAATAAATAATTCAAAAACAGGCATTCAAGGCATTTCTGAAGAAAGATTACAGCTCTATAGAAGAAAATCAACACTTGCTTCAGACATCACATCATCTTGTTGGTTTTTCAGTGCAATGCATCTGTGGCACTGTGATTTTACAGTAATGTTACAGTAAATATGCCATATTTCTTTTTTTAAACTATGACCTAAACTCGGTCAAAAGCATACAGCTAGAGATCATACAGCATTATGTGGAAAACTGGCATTCAAAGCATTTCAAAAATAGTTCTCCCAGGGTCGTCCTTCAAGCATAAAGAAATAACTCTTAACCTCTGCTGTTTTCTTTTAAACAACAGTAAAGACACAGAGATCCACAATATCTTGGGTCTGTGGGAGGACACTGCGTGTCCTCTGTGTTGTGAAACCACAGGGCAGCGTTCACTATAGCAACGCTACAACCTGACCAACAGCCTGACCTTTTGCTCGCTCTGACAGCTCTATCTCTCTTTGTAAACACGTCGCTTTCTGTTCCTCTTTTCCTTTAGAACGCGGCTGGAAGTTTTCAGATGCTGTTGCTTCATGCCTGCATGCAGAACATCTGGCCTATAACGTGACGTACACGGCAAGAGACATCGGCCTGTATTAGATGCTTATGTTGAGAGGTAATTGCTTGTATCCAAATGGCTCTGTGGGAAACATCTGCCACCGTGTGATTGGTGCTATCTGAAACATCTGCTACAGTGCGATTGGTTTCATGAGACACGTCTGTTTGGATGTGACTAGTGCTAGTGATGCCCTCATTTCAATAGAATGAAGATCAGGTCAAGAGATAAACATCTATACCAATCTACTGTTCCCATATTTTACACATATAATATTAATACAATATAATATTTAGATTTTTGCATTTCTTTCCAGCATAGATTTTTACAGTTTTTTTTATGTAATTAGATTATTTATACAGAATTTTACTGATTATAAAAGGTTTTGTACAAATAATATGACATGGAGTCTTTTTTGTGTTATTTTAATTAATTTAATAATTTTTAATAAGCTATTATCTTTTATATTTTCAATATTCTTTTTAATTTTAGATTATGTTTTCGTTGTTTTATGAGTACTTAATTTTTCGAATATGATTGCGTAATCCAGAATATAGTACATACTGTCAGTACTGGTCAGTATGGAATCATAAATGTTAAATAAATGTGAAAAATGTGAACAGAAAACATATATATTTGGTTTATATGATAAATAAGAAAGCAACCATCTTACTGTAGCAATCATTTAGCGACTAACATAGCTAGTAAGCATAGTAAGTACTTGTAAGTACAGCATAATTGTTCACAGAAAAGAACCACTTTTATCTTCAAAACATGTACAACTTTTACAGCCATCCTGCAGCATATTCACAAAAATTTACCTTGACACTGCTTAGATTTTAAAGTTGAACTGCTTTGTTTTTCTCTGAGCTAGTCATGTTTAGCGCTTAGCATTAGATTACACGGTCCTTAAGATGAGAGTGTAATTCACTCTTATGAAGCGACAATGATACAGACTTTCCTTACACACACAAGCTCAGGCTGTTTTGGTCTATTACAATCTTTCGGAGGTAATAAGGATCTCTTTCAGGCAACACCGAGTGCCCAGAATCTGCTCAAGTATAAAATTAGCACTTACCACACTTTCAGACTAGCACACGTGTGTACGTACACAGACTGACAAACGCTTTGACAAACGCACACATAAATGTGAGAAGCATAGCATGGGCTCCATCCAGGAGGTGAGTGCCTCTAAATTACAGGTAGGTGAAGAGCGTGCTGATAATAGCTTCACCTCTCCCATTGACCTGATGGGGTGAGTAGGATGGAGAAGGAGAGCACGGCGAATCAATGCAGGGCACTTATCATGATTGGTCACAATCACAGAGATGACAGCGTGAAAGCCGGTTACATGGCCCGTTCGATTCTCGCTCTCTCACGTCTTTGTTGGAAAAAATACAAATGAGATCTGTTTAACGTCTCAATTGTTTTTCATAGATCGCAATGGAGGCGTTTGCTAAAAGGGTTAGTTGCCTCCAGAAGGAACATTGTGTCATTATTCACCCTCATCGTGCTCCAAACATGCTTCTTTTGTCCATGGAGCACAAAAGGAAATGTTAGGTTTATGTTTGTACTATACCATACAGTGACAGTAAATAGATGCTGTCAAGCTCGAAAAGTGGCAAAAAGCATCATAAAGCGGCCTGTCTGACACGTATGCTGTATAAGTATGCTATTTAAGTCTTCAGGGGCTGTATTTTATGAGGAATAACAGTATTCTCATTCAGTCTTAGTCAGAAAGAAAAACTGAAAGATTTAATTAAAATTATTCCTATAAGATTTAGTTGAATTAATTTACTGTTAAGGTTTAGATGATTGCTTGATTCATTCATGTATTCATTGTTTGATTCAATTGATTTAGAGATTCATTAAGGTTTTGATTGATCACTTAAATCATTTAGTTCAGTTGATTGGTTCTTTCAATAGATTTTGACTTATTATATTTCGATTGATTTGTTTGTATGTAGTTACTTCACTGATTTATTCACTAATGAAGTTCAGTTTATTGACTGATTAACTACATTTGTGTCATGAGGTGGCTGGTGAGTGGTGTGCGGTGGATGAAGCAAGAGACGAGGAGTCGAGAATGAAAACAAAGATGAACCTTTTGTTTAAACAGAACTCGGAAGCAAGGACAAAACAAAACGGGTGGCAGAAAAAGACAAGGATCACACGACATTAACAACTGACAGGGAAGAACTCAAAGGACACAGACTAAATACACATTCAAACAATAGGGAAATTAGGAACACCTGTGACACACGGCTGGGATCAGATCAACTAATAATCACAAGACAGGACAGGAACTCCAAATAAGGCCAAGACACGTGAGACATCAAAACGAAACCAAAACAGACGGACGAGACCAGACAGACAGTTTTACAATTTGGTTGAATTTACTGATTCATTAAAAAGATTTTCATTCACTCACTCACTAGACAATTAATAAATAAGATTTTTTTTATTAATTTATTGTTAAAGTTCATTCATTTATTAGATTTGGTTGAAGTGATTTATTGATTCATCAATAACTTTGATTGATTCGTTTGTACATATAGCCTATAATATTTTAACCGATTCATCAATTAATTTATTGTTTAGTTGATTTCTTGACTGTTTCAATCATTCATTCATTAGAACTGATTCACTGATTTGTTGATTCATTAAGGTTTAGATTTAATCAGCAAATCATTCATGAATCATTTATCCATATAATTAAATCATGTATTCATATATATATATATATATATATATATTTAGTCTAATTCATTAATTGTTATTAATTGTCCAGCTGATTGACTCATTCATTCATCGCAATTGCCTGAATTGATTTATTAATTACTACAATTTGGATTTATTTTTTTAATAATTTTTTTTTACACATTTTTACATATGCAGTATGTTTTTTGTTTTTTTTCCCAATGATTCATTTATTGTTAAGGTTCAGTTTATTTATTTATTTAATCACTATCATTGTTATGATTTTGATCACTTATATGTTTGTTATTTAAACTTGATTTTTTTCCCCCTTTGAATCAAATGATCTGGTCTTTGCTCTCCTATTGATACACTTTAGCCCTAGACTGCTATTTTATTAACAGTTTATATTTCTCCAATGGACTTTTAGGAGAAACATCTGAGATAAAAGCATAACTGAGAAATCCAGTAAAGCTCTTGAGCTATGAAATGCAACCTTACAGCAATAAAAATATCCTTTGGCCTCTTCATAATGCAGCTCTGCTTCCTCCACACATGCTCATAGATGGTCGAGTTCTGAGAAATCCATGTGTTCGGCCACACTGTGGCCTTCATAGAAGCAGCAAACACACACACACACACTCTCCCACCCACCCACACACACATCCTCTCCAAACCCACAGAGCCAGAGGGGTTTGTGCTAATCATACTGCTGTCTCCAGGACTACAGCTCTCTTTCATGGCAGGTCAGCTGTGCATCAATTATTCATGCTCTGATATTACTAATGCATTAGTAATTTATCATAACCACCACATTTCTTGATGAGATTGTCTTTTCTGAGGAGTACATTATTATGGCAAATTAATAGTTTAATATTAAACTGGCAATTTAAAGCACTGTGGAGCTCACGGGGTTTGTGTGGAGCACCTTCCTCATAGAGAAGGACAGAACTGAGGGAGTGAATGAGTGAAATAAACTTCGAGGCTGTTTGCAATCCTCATTCCCTGAGATAATTGAAAAAGTTTTGGAAGTTGACATTAGTATTACTGATAGAAGGATAAAAGATGAACTTCTGCACACCGCTATGAAAATACAGTGGTAGAGGTTGAAGCTTTTTGTATTTGAATCTAGTTCCATCAGAATATAAAATCACATCCGCAATCTGTATTCATGCCTTTTGTTTCATTATACAAGAAATATATCAAGGTTAAAAATGATTTTCGATATGACAGCCTTCTAAAGTTTTTCTCCCAAATCATTTTAAATGTAAAATAATTACATTTTGCCCCTGTTGAAAAAATCAGCATATGCTGGTTAGGTATGTTTTGAAGCTAGGATCCTGGTTTAAGCTCGTTCTTTGCTGGTCTTAAGATGGTCTTAATCTGGTTTAAGGACCAGCTTAAACCAGCAAAAGACCAGCTTAAACCAGCAAAGAACCAGCATCCCAGCATATGCTGTTTTTTTCAACAGGGTGCTCTTTTGTTCTTAAAGTTCCCCTATTGTGGGTTATGAAAGGTTCATATTTTGGTTTTGGAAGTCCCAAGCAACAGGTTGACTTGATTAATTTTTTTTTAATAATATGCATTTATTTTTATCGTACTTGTTCAACAACTCACAAACGATTAGCTCAACATTTTTTTTTTTCAAAACCCTCTTGTGATTGGTCGATTTCATTTAAAGTAGTGTTCGTGAGTTTTTAACGCTCCAAAAGCGGCACCTAGTGTCAAAGAATGAATTTGCATTTTCATTCAGACCAACTCGGAAATCAACCCAGGTCTGCCTGCACAACAAGTGGGCAGGCAGTGTGCTAATGTTTTATGTTGACCTCAAGACGAAACGGCTTGGGACTCATTTTACAATAAACAAGACAGATGTTTTTATTCACTTAGAGCTGTGTTACACACTGCATGGAAAGTAATTTTTAAAAATCTATAGTAAGGGCACTTTAATACTTTTGGATGGGGAGTTTAATTTCTATTTTGATTTGTATGTATGGTAATTTATTTTTTTCAAGATTTAGTTTATTGTTGATTGCTTCACTCATTCCTACCGTTCAGTAGATTGATTGATTGAATGATTGATTGAATGATTGATTTGGTGGACTGACTGATTCATAATGCTTAGCACATTTCTTATGTTCAGAAGATTTACTGATTGATCCACTTTTTAATTCAAGATACGGAGGATGTAATGTTTGAGTCATTCCCAGTGTACTGCTTTATTGACTGACGTGGTTGATTCAGTGTTTGAGTGATTGATCCATTTGGAATTTTCAGAAGATTGAATGGCTGATTGATTCAAGATTTGGTGGATAAATGTATTACTAATGCTTTCCTGTTGCTTGTTTAATTGATTTAGTCATTCATTCAAGTTATGGAGGATTGAATGATTCAGTAATTTTAATGCGTAGAGATAATTGATGCCAGTTGATTTTACAATGTCTTACGATGCTTTTGGGAAACATGTCCCAGGTTCTGTTTATTGATTGATTAATCCATAATACTGGTTAACTGTTTAGTTATTCCTTTATTTGTTCTTTAATTTAAAATTATTGATTGATTGTTTGATTTATTGCTCACAGCTTTGTTCTCCAAAAGCATTATAAACCTAACTAGATTACATAGAAACCACTGATGGTTTAAGAAAGCCTAGGTTCTCTCTCATTGATTAAAGGGGTCATGTGATGCGATTTCAAGTTTTTCTTTTTCTTTGGAGTGTTACAAGTGTTACAAGATCCCTAAAGTTGCAAAGACTAAAGTTTCGAAACCAAAGAGATATTCATTATAAAAGTTATGACTTGTCCACACCCCCTTAAAATGGCTCGTTTAAACACGCCTCCACTTCTCTACATCACAGTGTGGGATTAGTTTAGTGTTGTTTCCAGTGCCATGTTCTGGAGACGCTGTGTTTCATTGTGAAAGTGAAACTATTTTGTTTGTGCTTCCAAAAGAGGACACAACTATATAAGTGGTTAAGTTGTCTGTTCCAGAACAACCTAAATATTAGAGTGTGTTCAGCGCATTTACAGAGAACTGATTCCTGAAACTGCTGAGCAGCCTATGCTGGCTGTGTACAGAGACTATAAAGTGAGGCAAGGACAGTCTGGCGCTTCAGACTTACAACTTTTGACCTTTGGTGTTATGTTTAAACGGTGCGATGCAACGTGACACGTAAAAAGATAGCACTAAGTCATTATAATTAGTGATTATGTCCCTACTGGATGCAACAAATGCCTTGTTTGTAATGGCTGTTATTGTTTGTGTGTCCTAATGCTGGGACGTGGCATCACGTTATGGTAAGGGGCATAACATTTCTGTCACACGCTTGAGGCATTCGGCCAATCACAATGCACTGGATAGCTGGCCAATCCGAGCACACCATGTTTTTTTTTTTTAAATGATGAAATGTTCTAAATGTGGAAAATAATGTTTTTTTTTTGTTTTTTTTTTTAACCTAAAACCACATAAACACATTGCATTACACCACATACACAAAATAATGTTCTTTTTAGCAACATAATATGATCCCTTTAATTTATTCATAATAGCGACTGATTGATTCATTCATTGGATTGATTCCCTGAATCATTGATTAATTCCCCCATCCATTCATTATTCCTTGTTTCATTATAGGATGTTTGACAGTCTGTGACATACACTGTTGTTGTGCTGTTCACAGCTTCCTTTCTCCCATATGCTCGTCATGTTATAATCATTGTGTGTTAACACCATATGCCCTGTCATAGTATTGTGTCTTGCGTTCCTCTCAGGAGCTCCACGCTGCCTTTCCACATCATGCTCCATGTTGCGTTAACTCTCAGTGTCATTATATGGTGCGGAATAAGAAAAAAAGAGCTTCCTTCCAGCTGTGATGTCTGCTAGCATTATACCTGTCCAATACACAAACATCAGCACTGCAGCACCAGCAATGTGACAACCCATCAATTCATCCATCCTACAAGTAGAAAGCAGTCATTTAGGAAACAATTTTACCCAAAGCGACTGTCAGTACACTTATTACATGGACAATCCCCCTGAAGTAACCTGAGGTTAAGTGGTTTGCTCATGGCCACAACTGTAACAGCTCATGGATCCTCGATTGTCGACTTAAAGAACTAACTGCTCGAGAGGAAAAAAAAGACCTTTGCTACACTATTAGCACTAATTTCTGCTTCCCATCAGAAGCTAGTGTCAGCAATCCCACAGGCACACACAGATGCATGGGTGTTGGAGTGGGCGTCTGTTGGCTGTCACTCTGCCTCCTCATAGTGGGAGTATTCAGATTGCCTACTGTACATCTCTTGCTTTCTGGCTGCTCGGTGAGCAGGTACGATGTTCAAGGTCATCTTTTTTATCGAGAACGTTTTCATTTAACACTGATTTATCCATAAATTCAAGCTCATGCCTCAATCTGCTATTGATCTGTATCAATTGCCTTCACAGTTTTCCATCTGCACTCTCTCTTTCTCTCTCTCTGTACTTGGTCTGCTGCTGCGTTTAAAAGGCTCACAAGGTTTTTGAAATCAAAAACCGGAAAATGCTCAGTTCAGACTAAGGAAGCATTATCATCTGATATTTCTTTTATGGTCATTTGTGCTTCTTCTGGAATTCTCTAATGTTAGGGGCCATTCTCAT
The DNA here is from genome assembly GCA_032359235.1 of Enteromius mattozi. NCBI lineage: Eukaryota > Metazoa > Chordata > Actinopteri > Cypriniformes > Cyprinidae > Enteromius > Enteromius mattozi. Next base: position 641,508 of record JAUMHE010000002.1, on the reverse strand, counting down.
CAGATCAGATCAAATACGGTACACAGACTTTGGCAAGTTGCTTTTTAGAACAGATATGCCCTCATTGGGATTTTGGGAAACTTTTGTGTCTGTTACTTGTACTTAGGTACAAATTTAGCAAAATAATCTACTCTGTTACTTTTAAATCATAGTCCGTTACCGAGTACGCCCACATTTTTAATTTATATTTAAACCTTTGATGCATTTCAGTAGCCAATAAAGATATTCAATCGTAAACGGACCAATAAAAGCAGTGATATCTAAACCAGGAAAAGCTGATGAAGAACATTCTAACCGGAGCTACTTCTCCATGTTTATGTCAATGACGATTCATGCAGGTATGTGTTACTCGGCAGCGGTGACGGCCTGACCAAGATATAATAGTTTGAATATAAGCACTTATTATAAGTGTACCATAGAGATTCGGGATAAGACAGATCGGCGGCTTGAAAGCAGAATTCATGATGTACATTTCGCAAATTTTGAAGAAAGAAAAAGTTACATATTGCTGCTTTAAGCCAACGAGCACTATGTTGCGGTGCATGAATATACAGGTGCTGCGTCTCGCTCTCTCCTCGCAACCGCCTCCTGTCAATCACACAGTCTGAATGTCCACACGGGATTACAGGTATTCCGCATACATTTAATCATTCCCGTGCAAATGTGGCTAGCTCTTTATTATAACATGAGAATACAGTCCTGTAATGGCAGAAAACTGTCTGAGAAGTCTCAAATAGGCCTAACACACACAAATGAACTGGCCTCTCACTCCTGTATTGCTTGTGTGCACTCAGACTGTGTGCAGTTGCCATCTCTGTGATTTTAAAGTAGAAATTGTTTCTCTTTAATCTAGTATTAAACTTTGTAAAAAGTTATCAACCAAATAGATCAACGCCTGCCCAATGGAAATGCTACTGGAAACTGTATTGGCTGTAAGTGAAATGCATCAGAAAGTCTTTCAATCAAACTTTAATTTCTTTACAATGTAAGTATGCTAGAAATGTTTTGGAATGGGATATTTGTATGATTTGTACATATAAATATCCTAATCTGTCTAACTGCATCACTACATTGTACAGACATTAGGTCAAAGCCGTCTGATATTTCATTTATCTAAAACAATATAAATGGCTCTTAAATCACTGCTGTGGTCATGTTTTGAATACCTCAGCTTAATTGAGGCCATTTGTTTTATAATTTTATTACTGTCTTTTTTTTTGTAATTCAGTTCAGTTTGAAATTTGAAATCATTACTCCTTGTGCTGTAAGCTTTTGTGACAAAGTTACCCTATTTGAAAGATACAAATACACAGAATGAGCATTAGATTTTTGTAATGGTAATTTATCAAAATGTATATATAAATAAAAACCTTTATGAAAATCTGTTCATCATATAAAGTTAACAAGTCTTTTTAGAAGACTTAAACCACTCAAAGCTTGAACTAATGATTGCCTTAAAAAACTGCATGGACAACAAATAGGCTATTATGATATTAAAATACCTATATGGCAGTATACATTATGTAGTAGTTCTTCCAGTGGTACTGAAAATGATTAAGCTTGTCATTAAATCAAAAATGACCCTTCTTACTTTTTAGTGCACATTAATGCACATTTGTAATTCTTGTGATGAACAGTTAAACTGTGCAAGTCATACACTGGAAAAAACAAACAAACAAAAAAATGTCGCTGTCTGAATCGCTGTCTGGCCATCTGGTATTTCAGTATAAAGATTATAATTTATCAGTATTATATGACATTGTGGATGTATATATTCAACACAGTTAAGTGTTCAGATATTCTTAACCACTACTATCCAACCGTGCATTAAAACATAAGTACGGTTTTTAGAGCTTTATAAATATATATATATATTTGAAAAGTAACTAGTACTCTGAGTACTTTTTGAGAAGAGTAATTTGTACTTTTACTTAAGTACTGTTTTGACACCAGTACTTTTACTTGTAATTGAGTATTATTTCAGCAATGTAACAGTAGTTGTAATTGAGTACAAATTTTAAGTACTCTTTCCACCACTAATTTCCGAGGATTCCTTCCCGTGTTTGTTTTTTCTATTTTTACCGTGGACTGTTTATCTGGATTCTGATTGTTTGCTCTCTGCCCCGAAATCTGCCTGTGTACCTCGACTTTGATTCCGTATTGTCTCCATTGCACTGTTTGCCGGTCTCTGACCAAGCCTGTACGACTTCTCTAATAAAAAGCTGCAACGCCTCCGTTTCCTCCGTTACAGTAGGCTACAGGGAGGGGTTTGTTGTCCCAATAAGGCAGTGTCTGTTTGATAATTTTAATAAATAAAATCATTTACACTCTGTGTTATTATAGCATCCTGTTAATGTACAACAGTACTGATGTGCAAATAGTATCTGTCACTATGTATCTAATTACCATTGGATATAAGTACTATATTTACACTTATTGCAAATAACTGCTATTTTTAAATAGCATAAATAGAATAGCTATTTTCACGTAGTGTAAACAGCACATCACTAAAAATTCTGCTGTTGTCACTTAGTGTAAATAGAATAAATCACTGTTTTTAGTTAGTGTAAAGAGCATCTATGCTATTCACACTTATAGTTTATACAGCATCCATTGATAATTTCACAACTAAAACCATATGGCATTGCTATTAATGGCTTTACAGTCATTTCACTCTGTGGATGGAGAAGAGTTTTTCTCAAAACACAATGATATTTTATTCACAAAAAATAATAATCTTTTTTTTTAATTTAACAAGTTTCATCTTGCATTACTCTAATCTTGAGATGGTTTTATATATATATATATATATATGAGAGAGACTGGGTGTAAGAGACTTAATTATAAAACATAAAATACATTACATACTTTTACATTAAATGCAGAAAACGCAGAAAAGGAAAGCATTTAAATCACTTATTTGGGGAAATAAATCAGAAATCCTAAATGCTATCCAATGAAATGATTTGATAAATAATTTCATATCTGTGTTTTAGGCATTCACCAACACTAAATCCATATAATTTCTCTTTACTTTTCAAATGCGTGGTTGCTATAGACTTGGACAACACAATGAAGGTCCCAGACAGCTGACCATGAGACATGTGAGCCTGGCAGAAACTGCTGAGGTGAGACCCTTCATCTCAACTGCAGACACCGTCTTCTACTTTAGCATTCTGCATGGCATCACTTTTGAGCGCAACTGAGGCTCCTTTTCCAAAAGTGTCTTGTTTAGCAAATTAAGATTACAAATTATGTGCGTTTTTAAATGCAAATTCCTGTTAAACCGGGTCTCATTATGAGAGGGACACCTACATAAGACTCAGCCTAAACTGATGGGAGCTAAACTAATTTGCTTAAGAATCTCTGTGAAACTAATTTGCTGGATTTACAAGAGTAAAAAAAAAATGCAATCGGGAGATGTTTCTGACATGCTTACATGATTAAAATAGAATGTGCAAAGAGATCAAACTGCACCCAAGGCTTTGATGAGTGTGACTCAGAAACAGAATGAAGGTTGTGAAACGACGGGGATTTTCACCTGCAACCAGGAGGGGGCACTGTGGTGCTGCTCTGCCCGGAACAAAAATACAAGGGCAGAGCGAATTTGAAGTGGGGGGGACGTCATTAGTGATGCGTATAAAATAGAATTGAAAGTTTTGACATCGACTGAACCCACTTCAGATGCACACATCAAACCATGACTGACTGACAGTCCGGTCGCTAAGATAGAGGGAGCTGCTCTGGGAAAAAAAAGGAGAAAGTGATCAGGCTGTTAGGTTCAATGGCTGAAATTTCCTAGCTGACAGCACCACATATAATTGCTAAAAATACCCCGCTTCTTACACTCCACGTCTCCATGAAAGCAACAGGAAGTCAATGACAAGGTGTCGCAGCAGCTAGCATGTTTGTATGGATATTCGATACCAAAGCTCACTACAAACCGAAGCCGTTGCTCTTACAGTCAAGCAAGCAAGCTCAATTTCACCAAATCCCGAGTTGCTTGCATTTGTTAGCGTAACCGATGACATTTAGCGTAGCCGGGCGGGCACTGTGCATCTGCTGAGTTCCGTTGCACACAAACCACTTAGAGTTAAATGAGATTGTAGGCTTATATAACACAAGCCTCACTTCTTTGTGAAGTCCCACAAGGTCTGCACAGGGTTTGTTGGTTACGGCAGGTGTGCAGAGCAGAGCAGATGATTCTTTAGCTGGAGGCGCAGAGCTAGCGCTCCAAACGTATTACGGTGTGCTCCCTCTGACATTCCATATGGAGTTCAGACACATGAGGGTATTGATTTGTTGGCTAATTAAACCACATCAAGAAACCCTGCCTGCGCAAAATATTGAATTATAGCCCGGTCTGATACCTCAAGCTACGCACATGCATATTCAATCAATACCTTTCATCAGTCATGCATACGTTCTTGTTGATTAACCGATTGTGATTTATTTATTTTACATGAGCTGACATTCATTGTCTCGTTGAAGATTAATGTCCGCCACCTCGCCCCCTACCGGAGCTGGGCGGTACTGCAGGCCGGTTCTGATGACATGTCTCAGTAATGATAGTCACATCTGGCCTTAGGGCGCCTCTGCCAAGGGCTTGGATGCTCAGCGTCCGTCTGATGACATCGCCGGGTAACCCCACACCCGTTCTTGTTTTGTTTTCGGAAATTAGTCCCTAGTGATGCAACGATTTGCAATGGATTAGGCTTCTAAAAAATAAAATAATCCCTCAGAAATCATAGAGAATGTCTAAAATGCAGTGTCAAGTTTAGGCTGTCTTTACCTCACCGCTTGATTCTCTCTTAAGTCCAAATTTAATGACTTGAGCCCTAGGGCTGTTTAGTTGATTTGGTTTCCACTTTGCTTCAAGAACAACCCATTTTGTTGGCTCTCAGTCAGATTTCTGATAACACTTTATTTTGATGGTCCCTTTTGAACAATCTGTTGACAATAAGTAGCTTTGCACCTACATGTCAACTAACTC